>APFE030367768.1:8955-35691 GCA_000404065.3 Pinus taeda
TGAAGTTGATGATAAACGACGAGAACAGAAATGTATGCAGGTTATGGAGAAATCATGGATGAACAGTCTGGGTTTCGTGGACTTGGTGGTCCATGGAAAGACCACTCAGGCTCTTGTGGACACAGGGGCCACCCATCACTTCATGACGACACGGTTGGCTAGAGCTGTTGGAGTGTCAATCCTTCCATCCAACATGGAGGTCAAGGTAGTGAACTCTAAGGCCAAGGTGATGGGTTTGGCACACGAACTGCCGGTGCAGATAGGAGACTAGACGGGGCAGTTGGACTTCACGGTGATGGAGATGAACGACTTCGGTGTAATACTTGGATAGGATTTCTTGAAGGGAAACAAGGCTATTGTTGTCCCCTTCTGTGATGAGGTGGTGCTGGTTGAACAGACATGGACTTGGACTTTGCTCACACATAGGCAAAGGAGGGAGGTAAATGTGGAGCATGTTTCTACACTAAGTTTGCGGAGAGCCATGAAGGAATTAGACGTGGAGACATATGCGGTGATTTTCAAAGGAGTCGATGGTGATGAAGTGGGGATGCCTATTTCAGCTGAGATTTCTGATGTGCTTGTCGAATATGCAGATTTGATGCCTGATGAGCTTCCAAAGAAGCTTCCACATTTTGTACCTTGATGAATGATTTCCTACGACCGTACTTGGACTCGTTTGTGGTGGTATACTTGGATGATATAGTGGTTTACACTGATAATATGGAGGATCATAAGAAGCACTTGGCGATGGTTTTTGAGGCACTGAGGGAGAATCAGTTGTTCTTGAAAAAGTCTAACTGTGTGTTTGCTCAGACTGAGATACCGTTCCTTGGGCACATCATTGGACAGGGGTACATATGGATGGAGCCGAGCAGGGTGAAGGCTATCGAAGACTGGGTTGAACCGAAGAATGTCCATGATATGAGGGTGTTCTTGGGCATGACCAACTACCAACGGAAGTTCGTAGAAGGTTATTCCAAAGTAACATCGGCACTGACAGACCTACTGAAAAAGGACAAGAAGTGGTGTTGGACGGAGAAATGTCAAAAGGAATTTGATGAGTTGAAGAGAAGGATGGTTACAACACCGATACTGAAGTTGCCTGACTTCGGGAGACCATTTGAGGTGCACACAGATGCTTCATATTTTGCCATAGGAGGAGTTCTCACGCAGGATGGGCATCCGGTGGCCTATGAGAGTCGGAAGTTGCAGGATAGAGAACGGAGGTATCCGATCCATGAGAAGGAGATGATTGCTATCATCCATTGTCTTCACATATGGAGGCACTACCTGATTGGGAAGCCTTTTGTTTTCAAGACTGACAACATTGCAGCTAGTTATTTTGCATCACAACCGAAGCTTTCTGCAAAGCAAGCTCGTTGGCAAGACTTCTTGGCAGAGTTTGACATGTCTATTGAGTATAGACCGGGTAAATACAATGCGTTAGTAGATGCCCTTAGAAGAAAAGGACAGCTTGCACCATTGGAGGGAGAAGACCGGGCAACAAGGAGTAGGAGTCGAATTCAAATGTTGGAAGAGATGCAAAACAAACTGAAGGAAAGCGTGGAGACCGATATTTTAGCAGAGAATATAGTGAAGCAGATAAAGGAGGGGAAGACCCGCAAGTTCTTTCTACGAGACAGATACTTGTTCTTTGGGAGCCGACTCTATGTTCCAAAGAAATCTGGTCTTAGGAGGCACCTCTTGAAGGAGTGCCACGATTCTCCATGGGTTGGCCACCCAGGGCAGCGTCGTTCTTTGGCATTGTTGGAGAGAGGGTTCTTTTGGGAGAAGATGAGGGAGGAAATGGAGGAGTATGTGCACACATGCATTATTTGTCAACAGGAAAAATCGGACAATCGAAGGTAAGGAGGACTGTTGCAGCCTTTACCTATTCCAGAGAGACCATGGATGAGTGTCTCTATGGACTTCATTGTCTCACTACCGTAGGTTCAGGGGTATAATGGGATTATGGTCGTTGTTGATCATTTTTCCAAGTATGCTATCTTCGTTCCGACGAAGGTACCATGTGGAGCTGAGCGTACTACCGAGTTGTTCTTCATGAATGTGGTGAAGTATTGGGGCATGCCATTGAGTATCGTGTGTGACAGAGATACACGATTTACAGGGAGGTTTTGGATGACATTGTTCAAGATAGTTGGGACAGAGTTGATGATGAGTTCGAGCTACCATCCGCAGACAGATGGACAGACCGAGCATATCAACGCACTGCTGGAGGACTACTTGAGACATTATGTCACGACTGATCAGAAGAATTGGCCTGAACTCTTGGATATTGCTCAGTTTAGCTACAATATTCAAAAGAGTTCTGCAACAGGGTACAGTACATTTGAGTTGGTGAATGGACAGATGCCGGTTTCTCTGCACACCGTTGAGACTACAGGTCGGGTGAGGAGTCCTCATGCGAAGAATTTCATGAAGGCTTGGGAAGAGTCCTTGGAGTTTGCACAGTTGCGCTTGCACGAAGCTGCAAGGAGAATGAAGAAGTTTGCTGATCGAGGAAGACGGGATGTGCAGTTCAGTGTGGGAGATATGGTGTTTCTCAGGATTACCGGAGAGCAGTTTAAGCCAGCCAAGGGGACTACTGCCAATCTGCAACGGAAGTACGAGGGACCATTTCGTGTGGAGAAGCAAGTGGGGGAGGTTTCTTATAAGTTGGAGCTTCCGCACCATATGCACATGAAACATCCAATTTTTCATGTGAGTTAGTTGAAAAGATGCAGGCTTGATTCAGACCATCCAGAGAGAGCTGAACCCCCGAGAGGACCAACAAGGATAGTGGACAAACCAGGTTTGGAGTTGGAGAAGATACTGAGTTATCGAACTACAGGTCTTGGTTGCCACCAGAAACGGGAGTACCTTGTCAGATGGAAGGGAGCACCAGAAGAAGAGAGCTAGGAATTGGAGCATTCACTGTGGAGATGGAAGAGGAAGATTGCGAGGTTTGAACGAAGAGTACTTAGGCATGCAGGATTGTCGAGGGTGACAATGATTTCCAGTGGGGGAGGATGTAGCGCCCTGGTGTTTCAGCACGGGCGTACACCCCTCACTGAGCGAAATATCGACTAAGTATGGAGCGTGGCATTCCCACGATGCGATGTGCGTGCGTGTTATGGGAGGGCGACCGCGGATATATATGGAGCGTTTGCGAGTTGAGGAAACGCACAGGCCGATGGGAGTTTGGCGGTGGCGTGGGCGAGCCGACGCCCCAACGCACTAACACGAAGGGCTTCCATATTATACTTTGTAGAGTGCCATGGGAGGTCGCACCTCATGCGAAGGATATAAGTATGGAGCTTAGAGATGGAATTTGGCATCCATGAACCGAACGGTGAAGTATCATACAACGAGCGGTGGCGCAGTCCAACAACGCGGTCTTGTGTTGTGCGACGGTTGTGCAGCGAGCTGGGTGATGCGCCCGCTGGTCGGGCGGAACGACACGGGCACAAGGTTAGCAGTCGGGCGGTGGAGCGCAAGGCGCCCGCCCAAACATTGGCACATTGCGGAGGTGTGAGGTTGGGCGGCGGTGTGCACAGGCGCCCGCCCACCGAACGTTGGCACGTTGAAATGGTGAACGCGGAGAAGTGAACGAGCACGGGTCCTGCCGGGCGCACCCGCCCGTTGGGCATTGCGTTTGTTGTTGTAAACTTTGGTAGGGTGGGTAGACCGCCGTGTGCTCTTGCACGGGCAGGCGCTCACCTTGGTGTAAAACGCCGGTCGAGCGTAGACTCCCGGTCATTGTAAAATCTCAACTATATAATAAAAAGAGTTTTATTATATGCATTCGGTTGTTCTTGGATTTATGTTTATCATGCTATTATAATGATTATTCCGCACATTATAATTTAATAAACGAAGATTTAATAAAGTGAAGGCGTAGTTCGTAAAACGCTCAACCATGGAAACAGTGAGTTGTTTAGGCGGTGCCGCACCCGCTCAACTTAATAAAAAAAGAGTTGGGGGCATGACAGGCGGGCACCTTTGTGCACCCTCCACCCGCACTTACAACCATCGGGCGAGCGCCTCACCACACTGTCAACCTGAGTCTCGAATGGGTCAGCGAGCGCCAACATGCACCTTTCCACCCGAGGTATCAATTGGAGTTTACCTTTGAATGATGGGTGGGCGCCTTCGGTGCGACCCATAACCCGCGTTCACCTTCGAACAATGGGCAAGCACCTTTGTGTGACCCACGACCGACGTTGTCACCTGTCAGCAATACCTCACGCCTATCCCGTGTACAGCTGCCTGTAGAGTAGGCGGATCACCTGTGCTTGCTGTGGCGTTCTCTTCACCCTTCGCACTTCTCTTCGATGATGAGTGAGTTTGAATGATCTTTGTCGATGGATGATGCCTTCGCTCCTCCATTTGTCCAACATGGTTAGCTCACCTGGCTGACCCATGCCAAATTCACCCAACTTACCTGTTCTTATCTTGTAGCTTGCCCATGAGGTGGGTTAGCTTGCCCATCACACAGGACCACCCCCTCAACTTTTCCAACACTTCGGTCAGCCCGTGGGTGACTTTCCCAACTCGTCCCGACGGTAGAAACTCGCCAACAAACTATCTTCAATGTGCATTTATACTTTTCATGCACGCCTGTTTGCCTTGGCTTGCTCGCACTTCACACGATGGTAGAAAGGCAAACTACAGATCCTTACAATGTGTGTGGTCTATATTCCAATTGTTCATGCATATACATATATATATATATATATAAATGAATGTGTAGAAAAGATGTGTTTTTTGTTTTCTCCTGACCTTTATTAAGCTTAAAAATGGGAAAGGTGGATTGTACATATTCCAATCTTATGTGAAATATTAATTTATTTTGATATTAATTAACACGTTGTAATTTATTTTATTAGTATTTAAATATAAATTTTTGATATTTAATTTTTATTTAAATTTATTTATATTATAACAAACAATAATATGATTTAAAGTATGTTTTAAAAATAAAATTCTCTATGAATGTAATTGTGATGAATGAACTGTTTCTATATATTATATATATATATATATATATATACTAATTTATAATAACGATTAAAAATCACATCATTATATTATTATTATTTATATAATATATATAATTGAAGATAAATATTTTATAATATAAATATTAAATTTTAATAGAATTTATTATGATAATAACATTCATTAAGGTTAATATGTTTTCTTAGACTTTAAAAAGGTAAGAAAATAATTGATATTCTTTATAATTTTATTTTTATGGTAAAAAAGAAGGGAGATAAGGATTTCAATATCACTATAGTTTTGTTGACTTAACCATTCAAGAGGGTTTGTAGCATGGAAAATGTTTGGAAAGGTTTGTTGTGTGGAAAATGTTTTGGAAACTAAGATAAAGATTTCAATATCACTATAGTTTTGTTGACTTAACAATTCAAGAGGGTTTGTAGCATGGAAAATGTTTGGAAAGGTTTGTAGTGTGGAAAATATTTTGGAAACTAAGATAAAGTGAGTAAGAGCTGGGGAATTGAGGAGAAAGTATCACAAAGGTAACTCTCTTTCTTCCCAAAGTGTTTTTTGAAGTATACCAACATCTTGTTTTAGTTAGAAGCTCATGAGAATTAGTTCTTGTGTTTGCAATATTCATTTTCTTCTTATTACTAATGCAAAAATATAATTTTATATAGCGTGAATGGAGTTGATCACCTCCTTATAATACCTTACCTTCCATTTTCCCTCTAACACCTTTTCATCACACAACTTATCCTTAAATTTGGAAGTAATAGTATTTTAAATATTATCCTTATTCTCCAATATGATCTCCTTCTTTATCCCCGAATGGTTGATCTAAGGCTCTGCATGCTTATACCCTCGCTTGAGCTAGAAGTGGGGGTTTTGGTTAGAGTTAGAAACAATTCAGGGAAACCTCCTGGCTCCCATGTTATAAATCTTCTTCCTACACATTTGATAGCTAATCATAGTCGATGGGGGAAAAACTAACTTCATTGAAGACAATATGATAGGTAGTATTTCCTCTAATATTGAGGTTGTAGGTTAAAAATTGCTTTTGGATCTCCTCAATCTTCCTCCACAATTCTCTACAAATCTCATATCCATATAAAATAACAGTGCGATGAGAGTCTCAAAGAGGAACTATTTTCAATATAAAATAACAAGGTGATGAGAGTCTCAAAGATGAATTATTTTCACTCCAACCTTAATATTTGTCGACTTGTAATTTTTTTCAATATCATAATAAGGTTTCTAGCCTCCTATAATAATTTTATCAAACATTGGTACCTAAATATTTGTATGAAAGAACCTTCTCCACGTAATTATCATAGTTGAGCTTTTTGGATTTAATTATCATGACTTTAGTCCTCACCATATTAACAATTATACTCATCTTGGAAACGTGACCAGGGAAGATTCTACAGTGCTTGTCGAGACCATCATGACTTCTAGCTAGAAGAACAATATCCTCCGCCTAAAAGAAAAGAGTAATGAACATAACCGATAAAGTTAAAATTGTTACATTTTATAGCTTCCAAACACTCTTCTAACTTGTTAATCTAAATGCAAAAATAAATAGAAGATAAGAGACACCTTTATTTAACTCCAATATTATATATTTTTTTTAAATCACTAGTATTAATTTTATTTTTAATAATAATATCTCAATATTTTTATTCTAAATTTTTATTTAAGAATATTAAAATTCTTAATATAATATTTTTTAACGTAAAAAGCACGCGATTATTGGACAATGCAGATGATTAAGAGAAAGAAATATGCGTTATGAGATTAGTTTGTAAAGGTAAAATTAATAAGATTCCTATCAGAAGACCTTAAGAGCCTCCACGTGACGCTAATATGGAAACGGCTATCTTTTCTAGAAAACGTAAAGAATAAGTGAATGCGTAGAATAACCTCTTCTGAAAGCGTCACCAGGAACCGATAGATTCAAATCACTCTTCTAGCGTCTTCTCGATGTAGTAAGAACACGTATACACAATTATAATGAATAGTTCTTTAAAGCTTTCAAGGATTTCTTTTTGGTAAACAAATATAATAAATAATGTCAATAATATTTTAAGCTGTGTACTGACTTTCTAAAAAAGTTATGACTTTACCGTGTACGGATACACATAGATATGTCTTTCTTAAAATTCAGAATTTCTTACCACATGAATAATCGTAAAGGTTGTCCACATCAGTTAGGTTCGGAGCATTTTAAGTCAATTATTTAATTCGTAAAACTAATTTTTCCTTAAATAGACCATGGAAAATTTATAATAAATGTAAGGCCACAATATATGAAATTAGAATTTTAATTTGAAAAGTTTCCAAATCATTCCATATTTATTTCAAATTTGTACTTACTAAGGTATTTTTGTAGGCAAGGGCTAACCAGCCTGCGATAGGGCATTAAATGCCCTGGCACATGCATGCTGTATAACAATATAACATACTGCCTTTATTTTCAATTTATGTAGTCACCAAGGCAGTGTGTTATATTGTTATATAGCATGCATGTATCAGGGCATTTAATGCCCTATGGCAGGCTGGTTAGCCCTTGCCATTCTTGTATTTCAGTTTTTAAATAGCCTTCACCATATTAAATAGGATGGAAAAAACGTATCGGCTATGACATGATCTTGTAAATCACTATCGGTAAACCTATTAAATGACTTTACATTGGATTGTAGAATCTTCTTGATTGGTTTGAAATGTAAGATTTAAAATTAAATATTTTGTTTAGAACAATATAATTTTTTTTAATTTATAGAAATAATTAATATATATATTATATATAATATATATAGATTAAATCAATGTACATTTATTTTGTCAGATATATAAAGCATCTAAGAGGAATGAAATGTTTAAAGGTGCAATCATATTTTTGAATATAAACTTGTGGAAGGGTTTTCACCTCAAGAGATTTGATCTCTCTCAGCACTTTATAGATCAACATATAAGATGGATTTAAATTGGTTCCAGTCATTGCACAACTCTACAAATCTTTTTAAACATGTTAAATATGTGTCATATTAAACTTATGAGTTCACCCTCTTGTATATCTCATTCACATTTGGCACATTTGACCTATATTTGTATTATATACCTAAGTTCCACCCTTCACATAAACTACATATTTGAACTTGCGAATTGAGCAACCTAGTAATGCACTTTTTGGTGTGCAATATTGATATTAGCAAATGTTAAGAATTGATCTTGGTAGAGATACTTTTTTAATATATTTTTTTAGAATTTCTTCTATATCTTGTACTATTTTTTAGTTGGTTGAATATTGCTTTGTAGGTCAATATGTTTTTTTTTGTTTTTTAGCTTTTTATTTCCTCTGCTTTTCATGTTCTTCGATTGTCATTTCTTCTTTATTTTTTTGTTTATTTCCTCTTGTATTATTAGTTCTTAACACTCTTTAATTGTCATTTTATTTGCCCGTCTTTGTTGATATTATCTTTGACGTTCTTTCATTCATTTTAATTTTTGTTGTCCTTGTTCAATTATAATTTATCTAACTATTTTTCATGATCTTCTCTTTAATTCCCCTTTAATTGTTGACACTTCCTAGTTATAATTATGTTGGAATGTAAGAGGGAAAGTGAAGAAAAATGTAACATACACCCTTCATCTTTTGGGGGTTTTATGTTTGAATGTGCTTATAGAAGAGAGAGATAAGAAAAAATAAAATAAAAACTTATAAAACAACAAAAATTAGGAAAACCCACATACTGATATGACTCATATTTAGTTCTAGAGCCGGGATTGCATTGTATGATCAGAATTAAGTATACCCAAATAACAAAGTGATTTAAATTCACAATTCAAGCATATCCATTAAATATGGAAATGAATAAGTCTAATTTTGAATTGAAATATGCAAAATCAATACAATAATGTTACTATAGTAGCAGTATTGTAGCATGATACTATAATAATGCCACTGTAGCATGATACTATAGTGAAATATAAAATACTTTTTGTTTCCAAAAACATCCTCAAATTTGCTCTAAAAAATAGCCATCAAACCAACCAACATTGGATCCTACTTGTGATCTTTGTATGAAACCACTAAGATATTTTCTAGATTATATCTATGCATAAAACATATCCCGCAATCGATATTTTCCTTACAAATGAAGAAGAAGCAATCATCTCTCCCAATATCATGGAGAATGTTTCCCACAAACAACTTCATCCTTGCAAACCAAAAAGAGCCAATCACCTCCACACAATGGCAATATCATATATCCAAACCAACATATCAAGTGAAGTTCCAAAGAAGTTCAAATATCTTCATTAGGCCACATGGGACTAAATAAAATCACTTCTATTCTTCCAATTAAAGGCCTCATTCCTCTTTTTAGTTTTAATAAGCATATTTTTATTTATAACTCGCCCTTATAGTCCCTTCATTAAAAAATATTAAAATAACAATAAAGTTGCATTTTCGTTTTAACTTTATTAATTGATAAGTTATCATTATTTTATTTTAAACCATTGGACTATATAAAATTTTGAGATATTCAACAAAACTAAACCCGTCGATAATACTAAAAATAGTAACCTTGAAGGTTGACCCAGTTAATGCTCATAATAGACTTACTAAAAATAGTAAGAATTGGAAAATTATCTTGAAAACATTCCAGAAAAAGGCATCTTGGTCACTATCCCATTGAAATCTCAACTGGCCATAAAATTTTTCCAAATTGCTTGATTAATTCCCTACATGATTCCCTAACCTTAACCCAATAACCTAAGAGAATCAACTAATAGGCTAGACGTCCACCAACTCCATTAGTTAGGAAGGGTACATTACAATTTTCCCTTCCAAAAATTTCTCAGCCTTAATCAAATCATCTCTAGACATTTTTATCTCTTCTCTTTTTCCCATGGGGTATACTCTAATGTCATATTCTTCTATTTGATGATAAATTCTTTAATGACAATCTTACAAGGAGTCCTCTCTATAGTATCAATGATAGACTTTGGATCCAATATCAACTTTACCTTATCATCCAATGGTGTAACTTAGATTATGGAACAATGTTAAGAGGTGTAAACTAGATGATGGAATATCATTATGACCAACTCCCTTCATGAGCATGAATACATAAAATACATTATGAACCCTACTAGTTGGTAGCTCAAGTTCATAGGCAACCTCTCCATCCCTCCAAGGTACTTTGAATGATCCATAAATTCTGGGCATGAGTTTCTATGATCCACACTTCTTGAGAGTACAATATATATATGGCTATGATCTTAAAGAAACCATGAAAATAACCTAAAACTTATGTTTTCCCTGCTGTTGATTTTGTACTTGTTCCAAGTTTTCCTTTAGTGTCTTCATGATGTCCTAATTGTCTTCTAGAAAGTATTTCTATACTATTTTATCATCACGATCATACCCTTCAAATATAAATCCAAGTTGCAAACATATGAGTTGTAGGAACATTATGTGCAAGAACTAAGATATAAACTATCTTGCTTACTATTAAGACAAAGGAATCATTCTTCAATCTATTTCGAGGAAGAAATACTAACTTACTCACAAAGTAATGATACGTTTGATTAACCATTTCAAAATGTCCTATTTCAAGTCCTATGAATGAAATATTAAAGAAGTATATATCCTTTGCATAATATAATATTGAATGCTAGTAAATGCACACTAGATCTAAATACCAATGACTAATCCTTGCCTTAAAATATCCTTGAAAAATCTATAATGCAATATTTCACTTTGTGAGACATTTTCCATGCAATCAATAGAAGTTTGGATCGAAAGTACTAGACCACTCAAGTGATCGTGCTGACCCACACAAAACCAAGTGTTGGAAATGCAAAACTGACTATTGAAATTATGAGGAAAAATATTTATGGTACGACTATCAACTGGTGCTTGTGCAAAGAATCAACCAAGGCATAAAATATATTAGTAAATTTGACACTGTTAAAACATAATAGCTTCACTAATACAATTTGAATATGATTCAAAAAAAAAATTCAAGCTCAGTTGTACAAACCGTAAGCAAATAAATGTTAATCAAATATTTCAATAGAGTATTGAAATCCCATTGAAATTGATATTTTTTTCCTCTTGAAAAGGCTTAGAGAATACTCTTTATTTTGAAGCACCACTATACTTATGAAAAAGGTAATGAATCTCAATCGAAAAGGTTAGTGGTATTTATTCAAATCTTGTAATAGACCCAAATGAATTAAATCCAAATGAAAGGGAAAAGTACTACACGACACTAAACTCAATTGGTATGTAACTAATTTAAAGCTTGATTATAATCATCAATGTTTCTTGTATATAAAATCACACAACTCCTCTTCACAAAATAGCTCACATAAATAGTAATAAACATAACATACTATAACACAATTCAAGGTAATATAGAACTACAGGGAAAGCGATGTAATTTCTATGATAAAAATTGCATAACCATAAGCATATTCTACACTAACCAACATATAGGGTAGACAAATGTTAGAAGTGAGGGGCCCTTCCCACTAGATATGATGTTATTTGGCATCAAACATAGATAAAAATCATGATGAAACCATGAAAACAAAATTTCAATATTTATTTGTAAAAAGTGTTTTATAGCAAGTATCTAAATGCATAATGCAAAGAAAAACAATTGCACAAAGTATGCAATGGAATTTTAATCATTATTTAACAATTGCCACAACTCCTAAACCATTTTATGTTCTTACTCATATGAATGAATTTTCATCCTGGGAGATAGGTTACATAGATAAGCATGAATCACATCTTTTAGGAAATAAATCGATTTAAAAGAACTAGAATAAAAAATAAAAATACCCACACACACTTTAGTCTTCACAAAGAGGAACATAGGGGGTGTATGCACAACCATATCCCACAATATGCATTTTTCGAGTGACCTACAAAGTGTTTGTCTTATAATAGGATTGGCTCTCATTACCAATATATGTATAAGGAAATTGTTTGTAGTTTGACTTGATGCTACATAGAATTGGATAAGTGCAAGAAAGAACCAATGGAGGTACACCATATTACCAGCTAGGACTATTACACATCATTTTTTCACCATTAGGCAAATGACTACCAATCTAGATCTTTCACTATCCGCTTAAGTGTTCTAAAGCATTCCCCTGCAATGTTAGAAGAAAAATAATAACAAATACACTTAGAATCCTAGATTTCATGGTAAAAATACCTACATTTTAGAATTTTCATATTTCCCTAGCTAGATTATGTAGATACATAGGTCTTACCGTTATGGACAATGCAAATCTATGCTTCGTCACTCACTATCAATTGCACACATAACTTAACAAAAGTAAAAATAGAAAGTGATTTCTAGAATCTTTATTGGTGGAATATTTCCCAACTGAAAGCTTCGAGTTATGCTTACTTGGGCTTAATCTCTCTATTCATGAACCCAATTCCCTCATTTGTGGAAACCTAATCCCCATTTTCAGGATCTCATCCATTGAGAAGAGGATCTCAATCCTCCTCCTCTTGCTCTATAAATTCAGAGACAGACTAGAGGGTTACAGAGGAATAATCAAGGTAAATTTAGGTTGTTGAAATAGGGCTAGAAGGCTTGTCATCTAAGGATAATATTGGATACCATTGGAAGGAGCCATACTTCATCAAGGCTAATGTTGTGTTACTACTTCATTCTTGAGATTAATATCAAAGCGTGTTTCTTTCCCACTGTATTGTTCAATCCAGTTGATATATTATTTTCATACTTCATTTTTCCAATTGTAATGATATTAGGTACTAGTTTCCTTGAATACAAGAATGGTTTTAGTGAGTCATTTATCTATCATATGCCTTGAATCCTTTGTTGTTACTATGTTTGCATGTTTGGGTTATGAGCATTGAGGAGTTGCATCCAACCATAGAGAAGATATTAATCAGATATTTCGTATGAAAGGTTTGGATTCCATATTCCAACATTATTGCTTATGATTCAATATGAATGAACCCAGGGAAATATTTGCTAGTTTGTTTGTTTGTTATTATATTCAACCACTGAATCTATGGAGATTTATCTTCTTCATAAGAGTGATTGTTCTGCCTAACAAATTGGTAAGTCCGCTAGGGAATGATAATACTCCATAATGTATTATTGTGACCCTTAACATATTTGGATCCTTTTAATAATTGAAATTTCTAGTTTGAGACCTTTGCTTTTCAGTTTTTCTTAAGTTTTTAGGTCTACACAGTTAGAATTTTGGCAGCATAATGGAAATTTGCGTAGTTTTCTATGGTGAATTGTATACAACTGTGCTTAATTTAACTAGTGACTTAGACAACCCTGTAAACTTTCTGAAAAAGCTAGAGTTTCTTTGATATAAGCCTATTTTTTATATTTTATTATTTATTTACCTTATAGAGTCTCTTCCAATTTGATTGGGTATTTTGAACTTTATTTTTGAGAAATTCTTAACTTGATTTCCTTTGGTTATTACTTAGAGGTTTGTCCTAGTTTCGTAAAAAAATTGTATGATTTTTCTTTGAAGCTAAATTATGTTTGAGCGCTAATCACCTTTAAGTGTCATCACTTTTGATCTTTGAAATTATCACCCAATTACCTTTGCTTACACTCGATTGGTTCTTTAGTTAAATTGGTGAAGAAAAATAGTCTTGTTGTTATTTCACTAATTTGGAATCATCTTGTGTTTGTTTTGAATAATTCTCTTACATAGATTACATTTGCATAGTTAAAATTCTCATTTTCATAACATGAACGAAAGATGTGCGTAGATTACATTTTCATATTTTTCAAGGAAAATGTGCATAGAATACATTTCATGGTTTGGCACTTAGGGCTTTGAATAACATTGGAAATTTACAAGTGGTTCATTTTGGAGTTAACATTTTAAATAAGAACCTCTCTCCTTACATTAGCTAGAACTCAAAAAATGAAAATATTACAATATCATGTTTGATGACATTAAAGTTTTGAGTCAAGTTATAACAGCATGTGTTTCACATCCATTTACCCATTGAGTAAGTAACAACTTAAAAAAAAATAGCGCTAATAAAATCAATTCGAAATTTTAGTATTTTAGGTTTATTTCCACCTACATTAGATCAGGTCATAAGGATTTGGAATAGGGAAGTGATTTAACTTTCCAAAGTTCAAATAAACACTAGAATATTTCGATATAGAGTAAATCCCTTTATTATAGTTTTGCTCTAGGAGGCTCCTCTAATAAGGGAGTTAAGCATGAGATCATATCAGACCCGATGCGGTGATCAACCCCACTTCATTGGTTATGGTAGAGTTATTTACATTTATTACAAGTCATGCCGAAAGGTTCTTGGGATTCACTAGATATTTAACCTCAGATTAACCATGTTGCGAAACTTTCAAAGAATTTGAGATTTTTTACCCTACCCTTACATGAACGTCTAAACTCTGAATGTCCCCTCAGGTTAAATGGTCGTAAGTGGTGACCTTAGGGACCATAAACATATGGCTATTACCCAAGGTGATGGTGGAGGGGTGTTCTGTAGCTGGAACAAACGTTGGCTATACTCACCTTGATCTTTTCTGAGGGTATTCTTCACTTGATAAGGCATAACTGAAGTTACTTACACCAAATCATTTTCATTAAGTAGGTTGTCAGCATAACTCATTCCAACTGCTTTATCTTTATTCACCTTTGACATTTATCTCTATGACAATGGATTTCATCACCAACTAGTGATTTCTCTATGAAAAGTTATTTCCATGGTTTGGATCCTTTGATTTACTAGCGTGTGTTATTTGTCTGTTTTTAGATTTTACATACCTTTGGTTTGGATTGTGAATATTATTTAAATTTTTCATAAAACTTATATGAGTTGAATCTAATCGGAACAATTCTGGATGTTACTGATAAAAGGAATCCCAGTTAATGAGAAACCTATTCCTTTTTCTAGCTTTATAAATCTTAGTCCTCCTTATATAGCTACATTGTCACTTCCTGGATTCACAATAGGTTTACCAATGTGCTTTTCTTCAACTTATTTAGTCCCAAATACTTGAATTGTACCACCTCATTCTAAACAAAACCAACTATTGGTTAACCCTTTATCTTCTTTACCCATAATGTCTACCTCCCTTTCTACTTCTTTTCTTGGTGAAAGCCTTATTAGTAGTAACCATGTGACTAAGAAGAAGAAGAAAGGGAAGAATAAGAGAATAAAGCATGATAAGAAATAATTTAGCCAACCAACCATTTCTTTGAGTATGGAAAATATTGAAGAACCATCGAAAATATGTTGGAAGACTAAATTCCCTTGCAAGAGTTGTAAGGGTGACCATCTTCTTACTAATTTTCTTGGTATTCCAAAGGTGCTAGAAGGGTAGTCTAAAAATTCTCATCAACTTATTGTTGATCCATCGATTAGTAATTGCCAGGTTTCGGGGAAGAGGTGTAAAGTTAGGTTTCCTTTTAGGTTATCCATAGGGAGGCATAAAACTCACCTTTTCCATCACATGGATGAATCCTAAGAGTTGTTGGAAAAACTTACTATTACAAAAAAACAACTTAGAGTTGGTTACCATAAGCTTTCTCCAAGCCTACCATCACTTGACGAAGTGATTGATCTAATTCCAGGTATAGTCAATGCCACTATTCCATTGGAGAGTGAAAGAAATATCACTTGGATTGATGAACCATTGGTTTATAAAGTGGTTAAATCAATTCCATATTTGGTGGATCCCAACCTCCCTTTAGAGAGCTAACTTAATACCACTCAAGTTCCTCTTGTTACTTTACATTCTTATGCACAAGGAGGTATTTCACCTATTTCCATGTAACACCCTCCAAGTACTAATATTTTTTCCTTTTATTGGAGTAGAATAAAAGATTCTCATCTCCCTTGTTCCTCCCCTTCCAATATCATTATGAAGGTTTATGATACTAATGTGTGTCATGCAAATGTAGATGAGGGCACTTTTGTTAGTATTTTCTCCTCAACTACTTAGCAAGCTTTGGGTTCCCTTGAGCTCATGTTTGTTATATAGAACTTTTTAACTTTTAACATAACTGTCAATGAACCTTTAGGGTCCCTTCCTAAGTTACTCATTACCTTGGAAGGTAAAACTATGTGTATTGACGTTATGGTAGTCAAGGCCCCTTGCATTTCAATTTTCTGCTTCAACAAGACTATGTCTATGCCATGAAAGCTATCACCTCCACACTATTTCGAGTGATGTATTTCCCTCACAATGGAAACATTGTCACTATTGGCCAACTTTTGTTCGTCGGTCTTTACTGGACTACCCACCATCAGAGTTCCATGAATATTCCTTATATGCAAGTGGTATCAACCCCACCACTGGTTAATTATGTAGAAATTGATCCCATTTTCTCAATTATTGATGTAAGGAAGCCTTTCACTATTTTCTCGACTTCTTTTGACTCGGATCTGGTAATTGACTTGGTGAACCCTCCAATGGGGACATTTGAGCCCAATTTTACTGTCCCTTTTGATTCCTTATAGAGAATTATTTTTCCTTTTGATGGTGACCTATTAGAAGCCATGATCGAGGTGTCTCCCATGGCATGTGTTCCACCCAGTTGGAAGTTGTGATCAGGGCCTTTTGAGGATGGTTCTTTTAGTGTGTTAACCTCATTCAAAAATGAAACAAGGCCTTATAAGGATGGTTCTTTTACTATGTCAACCTCATTAAATAATGAAGTAGGGCCTTATGAGGTTGGTTATTTTACTATTTCAACATTGTTAAAAAAATGAAACAAGTCCCCATGAGGATGGTTCTTTTAGTATGTCAACTTCATAAAAAAATGAAACAAGTCCCATGAGGATAGTTCCTTTACTATGTTAGCCTCATTAAAAGATTAAACAAGTCCTTAGGAGGATGGTTGTTTCATTGTGTCAACCTCATTAAAAAATGAAACAAATCCCTATAAGAATAGTTCCTTTCCTTGTGTAAATCGCCTTAAAAAATGAAACAAGATTCCATGAGCATAGTTTCTTTTCTTGTGTTAATCTCGTTAAAAATGAAATAATGTTCCATGAGCATACTTATTTTCTTTTGTTAATCTCCTTAAAAAATGAATCAAATCCTCCCCTAATTGAGTCAAGTTTGTCATCTGATCTTATGAATGAACCCTCACTTTGTATGCCCATTAGTGACAAGTAGTCTACTTAGGTAGATCAAATGAAGCTTGGGGGGCATGTACCTCTCCATGTTATGCTTGGGAGGAATTAAAACTTATCTCAAGCACAATCCTCTCTATTTCAAGCATAGCTTTTCTTTGATTCAAGCTTGTATAAAAATTAAAAGTATTTAGAGTCAATTTTTGTTATTATTTTCAAGACTCATTAAGCTCATGAAAATCCCAAGCGTGTTTTAATATCTTTTCACACTCGTAAATGTATATGAAAATGTCAAGTTATTCCCATATTTTCCTCCTCGTTAATTGAATTGAAATTCAGTGATATCAGTATACTTTTATCACTTTTTCAGACTTGTTAAACTTATGAAAGGGTGAAACCCTGGAGTTACTTTTAATCTCTCTTATGACTCCAAAAATATGCAAATATTGTCGAGTATGTTTATCTATTTCAAACTCATTAAAGTAATTAATGAAAAAAACATCTACTTGATATAATTTTACCCCTTTTACGGATCATGTAGACTATTTACAAAAAAACTATACCTTGACTAATAATGATCAAAAGAGTTCTCTCCTGCATTATTTTACCCTTTTATGGGCTTGAGAGACTAAATCTATCAAAAAGGACATTTCAGAGTTTAATTATGTTTTTTTCCTGACTCCCTAAAAAATAAAAACATCTAGCTTTATCTTCTCCAGGATTGTTAAAAATTTATGTTGAAATAACTGCATGATTTTTTTTGTGTCTTTTCAAACTCTTAAAATATGAAAATGAAATCGAGTTACCCCTTCGTTGGACTTGTAGAATGTAAGCTATCCAGTACTCATAAATCATGAAGAGACGAAACCACTCCTTCCAAGTATATGTTAAAAACACTTGGAAGGACTCATCTAAAGGATGAACTTATATGACAAGCATATGTTATCCTCCTCAATTTTCTGTAAAAATAAATACATACTTGATAGTAATGGCGCTGTTAAATTGGAAATAAACATTTGTTTTTGTATTATAAGAAGAAAATATGTCACTCTTGAACATGGGACTCTACCACCTTTGTGTCTAGGTTGGGAAATACATTTTCCTCTTAATTTACCACACCTTATTGGAAGTCTTCAGATTGATTTTGGGTCTTATTTTTTAGTGAAATGCTACTAAGTAGAAATTTCATGTTGTCAATATGTTCAAGAGAAGTTCAAACTCAGTTAAAATTACCTTGCAGTTCATAGACCTCAATCGGATCGGCCATCTGTGAGTTAGTGCTAGATCACTCCAAATTTGTTCTTCAAAACTTCACATGAGTTTCATGTCATAGGCCCTCCTGTAATAGGTTTCTACCTATCAACATCCACTCATTATCTAGAAAGTTGATTTAGAAACCTTCCTTAGTACCTTGAAGCCTACATGTCTTAGTGGGGATTTTTGCGCCTTCAATGATAGGTTCTCATTATTGACCTTTGATTGAATTATTGTATGAGTGTTCGACTTTAGGAAACCTTTTCAAACTTCATAGATTGTATTGGAAGTATCATAAGAACCAATGTCATTATTGGTGGATTCTCTCACACTTATTAATGGTTCATATCACTAACATGTAGTTAAGTGGTTTCTACCATGTTCGACTTCGTCACATTCACTCGCATGGTTAGATTCATACAATGGATCGATAAATATGGAGATGAAGGCCTTGTATCTAGTTCTAGCCATCGAGGTTACATGGAGTTATATATTCATGATTGTAAAGATAGATCCATATTTTATGGTTGCATCCATGCTGTGTCTACTGTTGACATGGATATTTGTTTATTTCAATGTTGATTCCCTGAGATGTTTTTTTATGAGTATGGGAATGTCTACCTCAGTGATCATTATATGAAGATATTGTATTGTAACTCTTCATTGATTGTTTTACGTCTCCAACCATGGTCTCTAATTTGAACTTTGGCATGATAAAGCACTTCAGTCCTCAAACATATTTTATGATTTTTCACTATAGGGGGCAATCCGTTATAGATCATTTTGTCACCATCAGACAAATGACCACTAATCTTGATTTTTCACTCTCCATTGAATTGTTATAAAGAGTTCCCCTACAATGTTGGAAGCCAAACAATCCAAAAAACACTAAGAATTCTAGATTACCTTGTCCAAAAACCCACTTTTTAGCCATATTTTTCACATACACAAATCTTATGATTATGGACAAAGAAAATCTTTGCCCTATCTCCAACTATGAATTGCGCACATAACTTAACGTAACTAAAAATATAAAGTGATTTATAGAAGCTTTGCTCAGGGAATGTTTCCCTGCTTAAAGCTTCGAGCTTATGCTTACTTGGGAATTATGTCCCTTTTCATGACCCCAATTACATCTCTTTAAGAAAAAATTTAAGGATGGAAATTTATTTTAAAGTTTAGAGTCATTGGTGAGTCTCACTAGTACATAATATGTAATTTGTAAAATGTTTGGAAATGTTTTGGTAAAAGTATTCAAATTTCTAATAACTTTCTATAGTCTCTATATAATTTTTTTTATTTTCAAGGTAAAAAAAAAGTTATACTATAGAATTTGGGCGAATCATTGTTTAGTCAATTTAATGTTCTTAAATGGTAAGCATAAATTATCGACCACGACATGTAAATGGATGAAGTACAAGTGCATTGTATATGCTAGAAGTTATTTATGTTGATAAGGTGTTTAAGTTATGGTTAATGTCTAAATCTAGAATTAGTACGGAGATGATGTTACTGTCTGTATTAGAGTATTATCGCTGAGATTTGTTAGCTCATTATTCTAAAATTAATCTTCATTAAATAAAAATTGAGGGATGGTTGAAAAGTGATCCTAACTCTACTCTATTAGACTGTTTTTTATTATGTTCGGATTTTTATGTTGCAGCCAAACTAAACTAACTATGAAAGCATAAAATGATATAAGGGAGATCTACTTTATTGAATTTGGAAATGAAAGATTGTTGAATTCAGTTGCTAAAAATTCAATGTCACTCCTAACTGTTTCAACTTAACTCGATGCAAAAGTAAAAACAAGAACGAGATTGATAAGCTATGAAATAACCAAATTCTGAAATGAAATGACTGAATTATACTAGGTAGAAAGCAAATCAAATGATCAAGTTATGCTAGGTATAAAGCAAATGAAATGATCAAGCTATTCTAGGTATAAACAAAATGAAATTACTGATGTAGATGTCACTTTAATCGCAAATTCCATTGAAGTACATTCTAAAACCTAAAACATAACATCCATAATTTAATTCTAAGAAACCAAAAGAAATATATTTGCAATGAGTCAAATACCTCATCTCCATGAAGGTACCCTCCATGAGGTAGTCAACAAATTTAATGAGTGAAACATGAAATTTATGAACCAAGATTTATAAATTGGAAAATAGTTTTAAGAGGATTCCTTCAAAATTACATACAGCAGCATCCACCAAAACAAAGAGAGATCATTGTTCTTATAATGTTTTCTTAATTAACACCACAAGAAATTCAAGCCTAGGTATATTCATTAAAATCATTATCAAACCAAATCATTTCTCTTAATCATCGATTTTCTATTTGGAAAAGAAAATTGATCATTTTTCGTGAAACTCACACTCTGTTCTCACATATTATCTTGTAGTTGACTGTCATGGTTGACCAAATTATAATGCGATTTTCTTGATCATTTGGTTCAAGTAAATAGAAAGAAATCCATGAGGGGATCATTCTTCATTTACGCATATACTCCTTTGCTGAGCTAGCACACTTGAAGCCTATCAACAATGGAAGTAGTTGCAGATCTATGGATTAGCTACAGAATTAGGTCAATTCCGTAGCTAAATGAAAACTTTAATAAAACAATAAGGTATATGGAACAAAATATGAGAAATAGGACATGTATGTGATTACCTTAACAAAAATTTATAATTTATTGCATTTAATTTAGATGATAGGGATAGGAGAAGGGAGGAAAGATGAGAAATAATGGTGTCAAGGTAATGCAGTTCTTGGAATCCATGTTCCCCCACACTAGAGGTTTTGTATGTCCTCATACAACTCAACATTGTCATTCTCCTGTATATTCTTGCTATCACATTTAGGATTTACTTTCTTCTTATTTTTGGTAGCCACTGCCATTATTGGTTTCTTCATGAGGATCTAATATACTTAGGTTGATATTTTCTCTTTGCATTGACCTATTTTCTTTCTTCAACTTCTTATTCCTTTTGTATCATAGACTTAAGTGAAGAATAAGGTTGTCATCTTTGGAAATTTGAATTCTATTCTGTGCCTTCAGTGTTTGATTTTCATTTTTAAGGTATCTGTTTAATTTATCCAACTCAAAGATTTCTTGCTTTAAAAGATTTCTTAGGATTGACCATTTGGTTGTTGCTTCCTTTCTCTCTAATGATTCTATGTAATCATAAATTTCTTGTTGAATAGGATCAACACCTGGATATGTTTGGAATTCTTGGAGGTGAACTAAAGGGGGGTGGTGATAGCCTTGGTGATAGTTTCAATGATTCTCTTGGAGAGTCTTCAAGGTTTTCAGTTTGGTCTTTCATCTCAAGATCGATATATTCTGCAACTCCTGAAGATTATTTTTGTATTGTTTTCAATCTGGTACTTCTTCTTAAAACTGTAGTTGACAACCCCTAAGATTTCATCTCTTTAGCTTTTGGATTTTCTTTCTAAGGGAGGATCTTGGTTTGGGATAAAATTTTTGTTTTCTTGACAACATTCTTTCTTCTAAGATTCCATTTTTTATTTTTTGTAAAATATCTACAATGGGTAGTTCATCCTCTGATAATTCTTGTTGGGACTGGTGTTCCTGTTCCTTTACTGTTTCCATTTTTCTCTTCCTTCCTTTGACAATTTTACTACCACTTCACTTTTTAGGAATTTTCTCTTCAAAATGATTTCTTATTAGAAAGTTTTCCCAATTCTCACCTTTACTTTGAAGGTGAAAGTCAACCAAGATTTTTATCAGTTGTTGATGGTACATTGTATTGTATATAAACTAATTTTTATTTTAAACATTCATTTGCATTTTCTTAAGACTATGCAATAGAAAGTATGGAAGATTTGTTTAATGCTCTTTAGGGAAATTCATCATTATCCTAATGTGGTAGAAAAACATGCATCCAAATCGACCTTCACAAGTAATAAATTACTGAAGTACAAGGAGAAAATTTCTCCATTTACTTTTAAGTCCTGAACTAGGAATACCTTTTCTAAAGATGGTAGTGTCCATGTTTGTACTTTTCAGAAAGATTTTCAGATCTTCCCCTTCGATTCCTCTATTTTTGAACCAATTTTCTCCACTTTTGGGAAACTCAGTAGCTTCTACAATTAAGGACTCTGTTATGACGAACTGACATCTCCTATTTCAACCTCTGTTCCATCAAAATAGTGTGCAAAAGCCTTTGTTACCTCCCTATGAAATCCATCAAATTTTTCTATGAATTGTAACCATTGTACTTTCTGCGACAACTCCATGGTTTGAGGCCATCCTTCCAAAAACTTATTTCATGTTGGTCCTATTTGGACAATAACTCCAATGGTGAAATATTATTTATCTTAGGAGTTGTTTACTTCAAAAGGAAGAATGGCGTTGTTAGGGTTTCGTTTTGTGATGGAGAGAGATGGAGAGGTTGTATGAATTTGGAGAAATGAGAGAATGAGTGAAGTATAATGAAGGCTTTCAGAAATGAGTTAGTCATTGGGATGCATTCAATTCAATTATTTGGTGATGAAATGGATGGATTTGAAATGAGGACGATACGGGAATTAAAAATGGCGGACTATAATGGATTTGAAAAGTAGATATCACCCATGATTTCCAATGATTTCGTTTTAGTTTGATAGTACTATGTCCACAATAATTCATACATGCAATATATTAATCCTTATTGTAAAATTAAAGTATTACAAACCTTCAACCGATTTTCTAACATTTATTTGTCCTTTGATATCTTCTACAGGTACTTTGTACTTAAAAGGAGTCATTTATTCTTCAATTCGAGCCATCAAGTGTTCCTGTTAAATTGGCTACAAAAATTTTATTAGAGCTACAAAAACTTGTCCGAGCTGCAAAAAGTCACTAATTCTGTAATTGAGAGATTTTTTTCTTTTAAAAGAAAGGGATACTTAGCAAAAAGGAACACATTTTTTTTAGGAAGAAATGGCAAAGAGAGAAAATTTAAGTATGCCAACAAGAGTTGGTTTTCACTTTAAATTTTCTGTATAAGCATGCCAACAACATGTTGGTTTTCATGTTTATATAATATATATATAAACAACACACACCACATAAATATTAATATATAAATATTATTATTAGTTTTTATATAGAGAAGAATAAAATTTCTAAGGTGGAAAAGAAGAAGAATTCTTCTCAACCATCATCAATTCTGAATTGTCTTGGAAAATTTTGACAAATTCTTCTTTTGTCAATGGCTTCTCATAAAGTCTATGTCAATTTCCGTTCACTAATAGAGGAATTTTCTCTTCATAAATAGTATTGAATCTAACTCCACCATTGTCAAGGACATTTTCAACCTCTTAAGGTCCAACCTAGTGAGTTTGAAATTTTCCTTGGAAATTTTTGAACTTTGAGTCAAAGAGTAATCCCCAATCTCCTAGATGAAATTTCTTTTCTTTAATGTACTTATGATGCCATATGGATCTCTATTGTTGAACTAGGTTCATGTTCTATAGGGCTTCTTGTCTTATTCCATCAAGCTCATTGAATTGTCCCATTCTTTTCTTTTGTGCTTTTGATAAGTCAAGATCCAATTGGACTGTTGTTTTATAGGTCTGGATCTGGAACTCTATTGGAAGTAACATCTTCTTCCCATAAACAAGTTCATAGTGAGTGTGTCCTATAGTACTTCTCCATGTAATTCTATAAGCTTGAAAATATTTTGGAATATTTTTTACCAAGTCCTTCCTATGTAAGTGTACAATCTTGGTAATAATTGCTTCAATCTCCTTGTTTGTAGACTCAACTTGTCCAATACCTTCTGGATGATATGGAGTGGATTTATGATGCTTGATTTTTTACTACTACATAAGTATCTACGCTAATCTGTATGTAAATTTTGTCCCTTGATCTTTTACAATTTCTCTTGGAAAACCAAAATTTAAAGTAAAAATGATCCTCAAAAATAAATGAAACTAAACATGTTCAGTTAGCAAAAAAGATGTGATTATAGCCTCTACTAGGTATCAAACAAACCATATACCTTTTTGCATTTGAGGGTGGATTGATTTGGACCAATCAAAAATTATAGTTCCCATTTTTCCAAATCTTCAAATGTAGTACTTGCTCTTTGTAACTGGGAATTATCATTTGAAATAGTAGGTTTGCTTCTTCTCTGAAAACTATCACATCTTTTAACATATTCCTTGGTACCCTTGAAAATGGAAGGCCAATAATATCCTAAACATAGGACCTTATAAGAAGTTCTTCAATCAAAAAAATATCCTCCACATGTTTCATCATGACATGCTTTAAGTATTTCCGGTATTTCATCTTCTCAAACACATCTTCTACTAATGAGGTCTGGTCCCATTTTATATAATTTGTCATTTATCCATGAATAATATCTGTTATTGTGAACTATCTTCCTCTCTTCTCTAGGATACAAATGAAATGGTATTTTCCTTGTAGTTAAATAGTTAGCAATATATACATTCCAAGGTGATTTAGTAGATACTGCAAAAATATATTCACCGGGAAATTTATCCTCCATAGGTTGATCATTATTATCATTCTGAATTCTAGATCAAAAGTTAGCAATTTTATTTTATTTTCTGGGTCTATCTAGAATGGTGATGTTGAATTCTTGTAACAATAAAAGCCATCTGGTTATTCTTCCATTAGTGATTCAATTACTCATGAGGTATCTAATGGAAGAATGGTATGTGTGAATTAAAGTTTCATAACCAATTATGCAATGTATGAATTTGTTAATGGCATGAACTACAGCTAAGAACTCCTTCTCAGTTATATTATAATTTAGCTCTGTTTGAGTTAAATTTTTACTGGTGTAATAGATTGCGTGAGTAAGATATTTTTTTCTCTAACACAAGCCCTAAGGTTGTATCTGAAGCATCAGTTGATATATGGAAATGCAATTTCCAATTACGTCCTTTTAATATAGGTGCTTCAGAAATTTTATTTTCTAAAGTTTCAAAGGCAGCTTGACAATCAGAATTCCAACTGAATTCATAGTATTTGGTAAGTATTTTAAAGAGTGGAGATGCAATTTTTGGGAAGTTGTCTATAAATATTCTATAATATCCAGTAAAACCAAGAAAACTCCTAACATCTTATTGACAATTTGGTACTCATAGTTTATAAATGACCTCAACTTCAGATGAGTCTACCTTAATTCATCTGTGATATGTACCTTTAAACTGGTCTTATCATTAAACATCATAGAAACATTTTCTCATTGAATTAATGAAGGATTTGTTTTCTACATATTATGTAGAATTTGTTATAATAATTTTCAATACTTCATTAAAAGATCTTCATTAAACGTGAAATTCATCCATATACACTTCCACATAATCATGGAATTAAACAGAGAAATTTTGAAGAAATTTCTCTTTCAAATGTTCAAAGCATTTTCTAATCCAAAGGGAATTTACTCAGTAGCATGACATGTTCCCCACTTGTAAAGGTAATGTGTTTTATCTTGAATTCTTCAGGTGCTACCTAAATTTGATTATATCCACTAAAACCATCCAAAAATGAAAAATACTTTTTCCCTGCCAATGTTTTGAAGACTTAATCTATGAAAGGAAGTGGAAAGTGGTCTTTTAATGTTGCTTTATACAATTCACTGTAATCGATAAATACTCTCCATTTGCCATTTTTCTTTGGAATGATTACTAGGGGTGAAACCCACTGACTGTCTAACATTGGATAGATGAAATTTACATTTAGCAGTTTTTGTAATTCCTCCTTCACAATTTCTTTTAAATTTGGGTTCATTCTTAATTGAGGTTTCTAACATGTCTTGCACTTTTTTCAATGTAGATATGATGTATGCAAGTTTTAGGATCAATTCCTCTCATATCAGTGTATTCCCATGCATAAGCAAGAGAATGTCTTTGTAACCATTCTACTAGTTGATTCTTTTGTAATTCTTCTATATTTTCATTAATATTCAAAGTTTTTCCTGAAAAAAATTATATTGAAGAATTCCCAAATTTCTCCATAGAGAGCAATGGTACTTGTCTAGATGAGAGATATCCATTTCGACTATGATCATAATGGGAGGAAGATTCATTATTTTCCAATAGATTTAAAATTTGGTCCTCCTCACTTTTTCAGTAGTGAAAATAGGTTTTATATCCTCCATCGTCTAGCCATTCCTCATTCTCTATCTATATTGTTGGTTTTGTAGGTGGGTATAATGTAAATTTTTTTGAAGAACTTCCATCTGATATAAACATGTCACCTGATCAACAACCGATGAAATCATCAGCTATAGCTAACTAAGGCCTTCCTAGGATTAATGGATGTCCTCCTAGATTATTGTTGG
>APFE030367768.1:47920-64795 GCA_000404065.3 Pinus taeda
AAAACACTTGGTTTCTCATAGAATAATGTATGTTTAGAGAAGGATTGCTCTTAATTGTCTTGTTTGTCACTACAGAGTCTTAGACTCCTAGGGAGGTTAGTTTTGTCAGCAAAAATAACTCTTTCCGCATGACAGGATGGATTGTCATTACAGGGCACAGAACATGAGCGCAAAGGCCCGAATAAGGAGCTTGAAGGCTAAATTGAGCAAAGCAACAAAGGAAGCAAAAGAGGAAAAAGAGAAAGATCGGCTTCGAATCTTGGCTGAAGCTTCCTTGGCACAGCATAACACTTCATAGAAGAACTCCAGTCCAAGTTTCAAGGAATTTGGGAAAATTTTTGTCACATGACAAATTTTTGGCACAAAAACAGGTTTTTTCTCTATACGCGACGCGTAAGATTGGGAGCTCTAAATGAGAAATGGTTTGCGTTTTTGGATTCGGCATGCAAAATCAAAATTACTAGCACTGGAAGCAAGAAATTTGGAGAAGATCTTGATCACCCAAAGGGAAAAATACACTCAAAAATGGCCTCATTGCCCCTATTTTGACACACATGAAGCAGTCTTGGGAGAATGATGCTTTAGAGGGGAAAATAAGCTCCAAATTCAAAAATTCCACTTGGGTTGGAAATTAGACAGGACAGGCTTTCCAACGAGCACACTTTGGCACATTTTGGACTCCGACAGGTGCCTCCAAACTGGCTTCAAAGTGGTGCGACGCATACAGGAAAGGGGTGCGGCTCATATAGGAAAAAGGGCCAAAATGCCTCCATTTCTCGAAATTTCGCTTCCCGACTTTTTGTATGTGGGCCCACTCATATGCACTTTAGTTTTGCAACACCTAAGGTGGTTTTATAAGAATTTTCACTCCAGATGGTCAGTTATCCAAGTGGCAAAGGAAGGAAAAGGGCCACCCAAGCCATTTGTCATGTTTGTGGCGCTGCACCTGTAGCTGCTGTTTGGCTCTCCACCTTCATTTTCTAATGATTTGAGTAACTCCCCAACCCTTGGGCGTTCTATATCTTCATGGCACATTCTATATATTGTATGCAAACCATTTGCAAAGGGTTTGTTGGCTTGTAACTTCTGGGAGATTGTGGGAAAGAAACTCTATTTCTGCATTGTATATTTTTTACAGAGGATTAATGAAAGGAAGTGGCTCTATTTCATGAGATTCATGTGGTTGTCAGTGTAGAGAATGTGTCTCTTATGTTTCATATGTATCTTGTTATGTTTCATAGTTCATTTCATATTCACTTCCAGTGAAATTTTCTAAGTTAGCTAAGGTAGAATTCAATTTTATTGCTCTGCCTGTGGGAAAATTTCATGTTCAGTGTTCATTCTTTTGTTGAAAAGGATTCAGGTTTTCCATGACCTTTTCACCCTCCTAATCAATCTCTCCATTCCACACTATCTTAAACTAAATTGCTAGGCTTTCCGCCTATCTTGCCTCACGAAGTAATCCGTGCCTTTGTATTAAGTTCTCTGTTCATTGAGGTCCATTGGTCCCATACCATCCCAGAAACACAGTCATTCGTAAAAATCACTTCTTGTGTTCATATTCACTTACTAGCCTAAGATAAATAGTTCATTGTAAGTCATCTCAGGCCTTTTTGTTTATCTATTCACTGAGTGTGACTCAGAGAGAGCCCTCTCCTGTTCTGGTAAGGCTAGCTACCAGACTGAGTGTGGTTTGTGGTTACCCTAAATTTTTCCTTCCTTAAGCCTAAGGTGGATTTAGGTGCTAACATAGTGGCGACTCCACTGGGGACAAATCAAAGCCCCTTGCTTCTTAATAATTCTAAGCTTCTGGATGATAAGTTTAGGATTTGATAGGCTGATGTAAAATAGGTTGTGTCCTTTGATTTTTCTCAATAGCACGTTGGCTTCTCGAAGATACACCAGAGCTAATCCAGATCCCGACCCTCCGCTCATCTACGAAAATCCCAATTTGATTTCAAGAAATCGTCGTCAAGAAAGCTCTATACTGCCCGTGCTCAAATTTCATTCATGCCCAAACATTTTTGAGTATATTGAAGAGCTAGATTTTGACGAGCAGTTTGAATTATCGTTGTTTGAAACCAAGTCCGAAAGAGCGGTTGACTCTACTATCCATAATCCATAGTTTCTGGTAGACTTGGAGACGGAAAGGGCTTACCGGTCTATTGATAAGACATAATAGCTCAGCTTCAAACTCCCATTGCTATCCCCTTATAAATTGTGCACACTCCTCCAACACCTCTGAGGACAAATCCACCAAGAGTGATGGCTGCACGTTTCGCATCGCTTGTTTTGCCTCAAATTTTAGATGATATGCCCGCTGATTACTAAAGAAAAATCCCATTCTTTGATGGCACTCCTAATGGCATTACTGCGCAACAACATGTGGACAGAATGGTAGACTTTTATGAACTTCATGAGATAGATGCGGAAAACGCGGTGATGAGACTTTTTGTACAAACATTTTCGGGTGAAGTAAGGAAATGGTTCAGAGGTTTACCAGTTGCACGTATCGCTACCTTTGCAGACCTACAAAGACAATTCTTGAACCGCTGGGAAGTGAAAAATAACCCTCTTCAAATTCTGTCCGAATATGAGCAAATCAAGAGAAACACTGGTGAGTCGGTCCAAGATTATTGCATTAGATTCAATACAGTGTATAATGAAATTCCAGAGAATCTAGGGCCACCCATGGGACTAGCCATGTTGAAGTTCCTGGATGGTTTTGATGCTGATATGGCTTATCAATTGAGAGAAAGAGAAACGGCTACAATGGAAGACATGCAAAAGATAGCAGTCAGCGTTGAAGCAAATTTGCTGACCAAGAGGGCTAGAGCAAAAGCAGAAAAGAAGGTCACCGCAAAGGAAGAATCTTCCTCGGTAGATCAGCTACTTCGGAAGGTAGAGCAGATGCTTGAGAGAGTGAAACTTGACAAACCAGAGCCACAAGTTAGAAATCCTAACTTCTGTGGCCAGCAACAACCACAGTATAGGATAAGACAGAGAGATCAACAAGCTCAAGAGCCAATTGCACAACAACCAGTACAAACACCTTTGCAGCAAAATTTTGGGCATGGACCAGAATCAGATGAAGACGAGAATGTAATAGGCGAAGAAAATCATCTCTTTACTCCTGACGATTTGCCTACTTATCTCACTGAAGAGGAGGAGTATGCAGAGAATTCAGCTGCACACAAAGATGGAGATTTCATTCTAGCAAGCGACACCGTCTTGGAGGAGAAATTAGATGAATACCAAAGAGGCTACATGAATGCTTTATCTGCCTAACAGCAGTGATATTCGCTTAGAAACAGGGATGTGCCAGTCAGACCCATTCAGAAAAAGAAGGATGTTGAAGCGCCAAAGAATGATTCAGCTGGTACATAAAGGAAAGGAAAGGAGGTCATTGAAATGGGGAGCAGCAAATCAACATCAGCAGAACCAGCACATCAGCAAGTTACATCGAAAGAAAGGGAGAGGAAATAAATCCCGGTCAAAGAGGTGGAAAGGATTCCCACTTTCAATTTAGAGAATGAGATTTCCAAACTAAAAATATCCATCCCTTTGACTGAAATATTGAAGAATAACAGTTATAAAGGACAAGTATCTAAAATGTTAAATTTGGACCCAATGTTCGACATGGTGAATGTCGAAGATGATCAGCCTGAACTGATTTTTGGGCCAGCATCAAATGGCGAGTCTCATGACAGCAATGTTCCACCTTTCTACATCAGTTTAAGGTTGCATGATTTTGTTTTACATAACGCCATGTTCAATTCCGGAGCCTCTCACAATCTCATGCCCAAGGAAATCATGGAAAAGCTTGGTCTGGACATCACCCGGCAATATCATGATCTCTATTTGTTCGATTCCAGCAGAGTAAGATGTATAGGTCTCATCAAAGACTTTGTTGTGAGTTTGGATCAACTCCCGATGAAGAATGTTTTGATGGATATTGTGGTGGCAGACATTCCTCCAATGTTTGGCATGCTTCTTTCCGGGTCTTGGGTAGCGAAACTAAAAGGGACACTATAGCTAGATTTCTCCTATGCAACGATTCCAGTATTTGGACAAATGAGGAAATTATATCGGGAACAAAAAATGAAGTACATGATCACAAGCAAGGGGAAACCAATAAATCATCCTATTAACTATGTACATATAGATTTAGAGTCTTTTGTTTTGTATTCAGATAGTTTAAATGATATAGATAGTCAGTTGGTAGAAGCAGATGATATTCTGGAAATAACAGAAAATTTCAGAGAAGTTTTGAAGAAAGAGGAAGAAGAACAGCAGAATACCGTTGGGAAATCAGCTGAAAGCAATGGACAGCAAGCAGGCAAGGCACAACAAACAGATTTCCAGCACTTGCAAGAGGAGGAATAAGGTTTGTGGATCATGGATTTTGATGGAGCAATAGGAAATGATGGTGCTAGAATAGGAATTTGGGTACGCAGTCCCTTCTCCGCCCTAAACAAGGTCCCTAGTAACGTACGAGCATGCTCTTACAAGTTGGCTTTTGAATGTTCAAATAATGAAGCTGAGTATGAAGCTTTGATTTCTGGCCTAAATATTCTAAGAAAGCTGAATGCTAAGAGGATTTCAATATATGGTGACTCCGAATTGGTTATCAAGTAGGTCAGAGGCGAATATCTTGCAAAGCATCCTAGGATGCGGGCCTACCGTAACGCAGTCCTAGACCTTTTGAAATTATTCTCAGAGTACACCTTAACATGTGTGCCTCGCATACAAAATAGCATTGCCGATGCTCTTGCTAAGGCAGCGAGTAGTTTGAAAATCCCAATGAACTCTAGTAACAAATTTGAAATCCATGTCAAGCACCGTCCAACTGTTCCATACAATCAGAGATATTGGCAAGTGTTCCAAGATGATGATGAGATTGATGATTTTCTGCAAAACAAAAGCAAGTTGAAAGAGACCTCAATTGATGAAGAAAATGATGATGGAAAAATGCAATGGTACAGATGAAATGCAGATTAATGAAATGGACGTGTTGTAGTTGAAGAATAACGTTATTCCCAAAGCCTTGATACCTCTAGAAGAACTCTTCGATTAGGATGATGTAGCCCGCAAGCCAACATTGCAGCCAACAAAGAAGGGTGCGGAAGAGGTCAATATCGGGACAGCTGCGAATCCTAAATTGGTAAAATTGTCCAAAGCATTGCCGCCAAAGTTCAAGGACAAATATATCAATTTGATGTCTTCATTTGCAGATGTGTTTGCTTGGGACTATTCCGATTTAAAGACATATGAAACCAATATAATTCAGCACACTAAACCCATCAAGCCTAATCAAAAACCATTCAGACAATAGTTGAGAAGGCTAAATCCAAAGTTGCTGCCATCTATTGAAAAGGAGATCAACAGGTTGTACAAATCAGGGATCATTGTGCCAATCAGATTTTCAGATTGGATCTCCAATTTGGTACCCGTAAGGAAAAAGACAGGGGAGATTCGCTTATGCATCGATTTCATAAATCTTAACAAAGTCTCATTGAAAGATAACTATCCACTACCCAAAATGGACCATATACTTCAGTGAGTAGTGGGGGCATCTCGCAAGTCACTGCTTGATGGTTATTCCAAATATAACCAAGTTTCTGTCCATGAGGATGACCGAGACAAGACAACGTTCACCACTCCATGGAGGACCTTTCATTATGCGAAAATGCCTTTTGGTTTGAAGAATGCGGTTGCCACATTTCAGCATGCTATGGACTTGGCTTTTGCAAACGAGAAAGATGTCTTTTTGGTGGTGTATTTGGATGACTTGATGGTGTTTTCTAAATCTGATGAAGAGCACATGTACCATCTTAAAACCGTCTTCCTAAAGTGAAAAAAATATGGCTTCTCGCTGAATCCAAAGAAGAGCTTGTTCACCATGGAAGAAGGCAAACTACTCGGACACATTATCTCCAAGGATGGCATCCGTATTGACCCGACATGTGTGCAAGCAATTCAGAAAATAGATCTGCCCTGGAATAAAAAGGAGATATAATCATTCAATGGCAAGATGAACTTCCTCCGCCATTTTGTACCCAATCTTGTGGAGCATCTAAAAGAAATGAAAAACATGCTTAAGAAGTACAACCAAGTGAAATGGATGGAAGAGGCGGTAAAATATTTCAATTTGGTCAAATTAGCTCTTTCCTCAGCACCAGTTCTAGTAAGCCCAGACTATACTCAAGATTTCATATTGTTTTCATTTGCTTCGGAGCATACTATGGTAGCGGTATTATTGTAGAAGAGAGATGATCATGAAAGACACATTGCATTTTTCAGCAGAGCTATAAGAGACGCAGCTTTAAAGTATAACATCATTGAAAAGAAGGATCTTGCACTTGTGAAGGCATTGAAAGATTTCCGGGTGTATATTCTACATTCTCACATTCTGGCCTATGTTCCTAACGCTGCTGTAAAGGATGTTTTAGTGCAGGCTGATCCGAAAGGAAGAAGAGGCAAGTGGATTGCAGCCTTGCTGGAATATGACATAGAAATAAAGGCCACAAAACTCGTGAAAGGACAGGGATTGGAGAAGCTAATGGCTGAATCAAACATGCATGCTTTGGACATAAATCTAATCGCTGCTTTGTCCGATGAGAATGATGAAGAACTGCCAATTCAGATATCTGAAATGTTTGCTCTTTCTCCATGGTATTCTGATATCATATATGTGCTAAAAAATTTGTCACCTCCACCTGGCATGACTAGAAACAAAGCGAGAACACTTAAGTTGAAGGCTGCCAAGTTCTGCATTCTTAATTCAGAACTTTATTAGAAAGATCTCGATGGAGTTTTGTTAAATTGTTTGGTGGAAAAGGAAGCAAAGCAGGTCATGGAGGACTGCCACCAAGGAGACTATGGAGGTCACCTCTTTTGGAAGTCAACAGCGAACAAAATTTTGAGAGCAGGGTACTATTGGTCAACATTGTTTGCTGATGTATATAAGATGGTTAAGCGCTATCATAAGTGTCAAATTTTCGAAGGAAAGCGAAAGTTACAGCCTCTACCACATAAGCCCATAGAGGTGAGCGCCCCTTTTCAGCAATGGGGGTTGGATTTCATTGGCAAAATTCATCTCGCTTCTTCTGGATAGCATAAATGGATCCTCACAGCCACAGATTACTTCAAAAAATGGATTGAGGTGATCCCCACCAGACAAGCTATAGATGCGGTGATCATTTCATTCCTTGAAAATAACATCTTGACTCGCTTTGGTTGTCTGAACAAGCTAATCACCGATAACGCAGCAGCTTTCAAATCAAAGCGGATGTTAGAATTTTGTCATAAATATCACATTATTTTGGGTCATTCAACTGCCTATCATCTACAAGGCAATGGATTGGCAGAATCTTCAAACAAATCATTGGTCAACATTATCAAGAAACTGTTGGAAATGAACAAGAAGAGCTGGCATGAAAGGTTGGTAAATGCACTTTGGGTAGATCGTGTTAGCCAGAAGAAGTCCATAGGTACGTCACTGTTTGAGCTGGTTTATGGAGTTGATACAGTATTTCCTTCCTCTCTCGTTGCCCCGGTTGTCAAACTTCTTCAGGAGGCCGGTAGTGAAGAAGATCCCATGCAAAGGAGGCTGAATCAAATGGTCCACTTGCAGCAGACCAGAGAAGAAGTTTTCAAGAACACATCCAAATTGCAGGAGAAAATCAAGAAAATTTATGATAGAAAGGCAAAGGTGGATAAATTTCAGGTGGATGATGTAGTGTTGAAGTGGGATGCAAGAAATGAGGAGAAAGGCAAGCATGGTAAGTTCGAGAACCTTTGGAAAGGTCCTTTCAAGATCGCAGCATATCGGGGGCAGAATGCTTTTATTCTTAAGGAAATAAACGGAGAAGATTGTCCAGGAGGGCTGATCAAGTCGACTGCTCAAGCAGTACCACTTCTAAGTTATCAAACGTTGCTTCCACTGTCATTGTAAATACCATTTTATTTCATTTTCATTAGAGTTGTTCAAATTAGTCTTTAAGTCATTTTAATGTCAAGTTTGAGACAGTTTTTTGGTCGTTTCAGCTTCATAAATGAGTCAGAGTCCGGTATTATTTATCAAAATGATGACTCCATAGCCCAATGGACAAAGGCACTGTCTAGCTCCTCCAGAGATCTGTTGTACTTGGCACCTCCAAGGAGCTACAATTCCCCATTGGAGCCAATGTTAGAGTCGGTCTGGTCAGTCCTCCGTCAGAGATCAAAACTCTTTATGCATTTCATTATTAGGTGTCCCGCTCCATTCTCCGAGTTGCATTCCGCTAGGGGCATACCTTAATCTGATAGAGAAGGTCATTATAGTCATTTCCCCCCTCATGTTTGGCTCCTGCTGGCTCAATTCTTGGTCAATCATCATCAAAGTCCATGACAATCAAGGTCTGGTCCTTTAAAGGACAAAGGTCATTTCGAGGTCTAGGTCTAGGAATTCATCAATTTGGTATTTGAACATGTCCAGTAGAGCCATGCAGGCCAGAGTGAGGCCCTTACATAGTTATGGTTTAGAAAGCTTCATCATCATGTGGATAGACTCTGACTCTTCTTCAAAACTCTGTTTTGAAGAAAAGTCAAACAGTGTCATTGATGGCCAAATTTTCAAAAACCGACGTCGTCAAGTGATTTTTTCAGATGAATTCATGGTTTCCGTGGCCACATGTCTTGTCTCGCAATCCCCGCAAAAAGTGCTGAAAATTGCATCATTCGAGATAAAATTTCAAATGGAAAGTGAAAATCAATGTGTTTTAAAGTCAGTGAAAAAGTGCAAAACTCCAACATTAGAAAAATGGGTTTCTCAAGAGGAAAAAATTAAACCCATCTCTTCCAAGGCTATATATACCAAGTTTTGTCAAAAGCAAAGGCATTGTGCCATTACAAGTCTTGAAGAAGTATTGGAGAGGTGTGAGTGTGCATTGGTGAGCGATCGAGTGAGTTGGAGGCGACCTCGGAGAGCGTGACGCATATAACTAGGAGCATGGCGCACACAGAGGGCGCGGCACACACGCAGCCTACCCACAGTGTAAGTTTATTGAGGGTGTGGCGCATACCCAGAGCACAGCACACTGGGCTTTGCCCGCGACGCATACAGGCCGAGGAGCAAACAAGGAGCTGGAAGTCGGTTGGAGGTGAGGACAAGGGCGCCGCGCACACACGCAAGGGCGCGGCGCACACAGCACCCGCCCACCGTTCAAGCCCATAACGAGCACGACGCACGCCCAAAGCACGGCGCACAGAGATAAAGCACCCAGAGCGTGCCAAAAATCCCTCAAAAGTTTTGTGAAGCCCCTCTAACTGCAAGGTAGGCTCTCAAACCTATTTGTGCATCAAATTCGATAAAGATATGGTGGATTATTGCCAGTGATTGAATGCAAAAACATCCCATTAAGCAAACACAAGAAGAACCCAAAGAAAAACTAGTTTGCTAGGGTTGTGTAACAGTGTTGTTGCTGCCAAGGTTATTTTTCCTACCCTACCCCTGTCCCTTATTCCCTTATGTCATTTTTTCCCCGTTATCACTACCCTAACACTACCAATATCATATTCCCTTCCCCCTCCTCCTATTGCTCGATAGAAACCCTAAACCCTACCTCATCTCAATGCCCCAAAATCTTCCCACACCCCTAATAAAGTTCTCCCTATAAACCCTATCCCCATTTCATCACTCCCTTCCTAACATTCCCTGTTTCATTTGTTCCCCTTGGTAACAGATATTACAAAGGCACCCAGCCTCACACCATCATCAAAGGGGCAGCCTAATCACAGCTCACATTGCAGTCATGTCATCACAGCATTTGTCCGAGTATGAAAGGGAGACACAGAGTGACTCATCCTCAGAAGAGCAGGCTCCCAGGAGACACCACAAGAGTGGCAAACATGTCAGGGATGGACCCACTACCCTCACCAAGTTACAAGCATGCCCTCTTGCCATGTCATCCTTCCAGTACTTATCATGTTTCAAATTTTGTCAAAGGGTGACAAATGTTAGAGTTCATCATGAGTTAGCCCATTTTTTTGTGCTTCATCTACATAGAGGTCAGTCTACCTTGGCCGGGATCACTTTCACATTGACACTCGAAACTATATCAGTGGCAATAGGTATACCAAATGTTGGGGAGCAGTGGCATAAGAAGAAGAAGGTGGAAAGGAAACACTATGAGCCTTACATCAAAACCCGATTCTTGAATGATCTCACAAGAGTATTTCCCTTCAGATACTTGAAGAATGAGTATGCTCCACTCATGAGATTGATCATGAAATACTTCAACTGTGAGGGGAGTTTCTCTAGACTGTATGCCTATCATATCCGCTTGCTCATGCACTTTACCAGGGTGAGGATGATGAACCTCCCGTTTTTCATATGCAGGAATATAGAGAGGATGAACACCTTCATGCTACATAAGACCCCTCAGTAGAAGCTTAACAGTGTCTATCACTTCGCTCTTATCCGGATTTTGGTAGATCATCAGTTGGGATTGCAGGGCATTGCTTGGGGGACTTCATCTCCCGTGACTTCTTCAGTACATCATAGGTACTATCAGAGCCCGAGAAAGAGTTGGGGGGTCCTTCTTATCAGCATGAGCGCCATGAGACCACGATCATGCCATTTTTGGTGACATATCAGAAAGGAAGTAGGAACTTATTTGCAGCAGCAAAGCGAGTGTTATCTCCACCCGGGGTGGAAGGGGCCTCGCTTCTGGCAGCGACTACACAGGTATTGGACAAGGGCAAGGAGCCCGTGCATGATGAGGGGCCATCAGGTGCACAGGACACCGATGTCATCCTCATTACGGATGAAGAGACAAAGGCAGAAAATGCCAAACTCAGTATGACCATTTAGGAGCAGGACACAGAGATCAAAGACTTGATACTAAATTTCGAGAGGGCTAGATGGGTCATCAAGTATCTGGAGCAGAGAAACAAATAGCCTAAGGACCAACAGACGGTCATGGAGCTGCAAAGTATTCATGAAAATCGATAAGCTGTCTAGCAAAGAGGGGTCGAGCTCACTACCTTGGACCAAGATATCAACAACAACCGTGAGTCTTGGTTGGATCGGGTCAATCTACACTTGGAGAAAAAGTTGGAGAAGGAAAACAGGGATAGAGACATACTAAGGAGGATGGCTTTTCATTATAGGGCATGGAAAATGAGCTCAAAGGCCCAAATAAGGAGCTTGAAGGCTAAATTGAGCAAAGAAAGAAAGGAAGCAAAAGCAGCAAAAGAGCAAGATCGGCTTCGAATCTTGCTTGAAGCTTCCTTGGCACAGTGTAGCACTTCATAGAAGACCTCCAGCCAACGTTTCAAGGAATTTGGGAAATTTTTTGTCACATGACAAATTTTTGGCACAAAAACAGTTTTTTTCTCTATACACGCCGCGCCACCGGCGCAACGCGTAAGATTGGGAGCTCCAAATGAGAAATGGTTTGTGTTTTTGGATTCGACATGCAAAATCAAAATTACTGGCACTAGAAGCAAGAAATTTGGAGAAGATCTTGGCCACCAAAAGGGAAAAATACACTCACAAATGGCCTCACTGCCCCTATTTTGACATAGGAAGTAGTCTTGGGAGAATGAAAATTTGGAGGGGAAAATGAGCTCCAAATTCAAAAATTCCACTTGGGTTGGAAAGTAGATAGGATAGGCTGTCTAAAAAACACACTTGGGTACATTTTGGACTCCATTAAGTGCCTCAAAACTGGCCTCAAAGTGGCACGATGCATACAGGAAAGGGGCGCGGCGCATATAGGAAACAGGGCCAGAATGCCTCCATTTCGCGAAATTTCGCTTCCCCACTTTTTGTAAGTGAGCCCACTCATATGCACTTCAGTTTTCAGCACCTAAGGTGGTTTTATAAGAATTTTCACTCTAGATGGTTAGTTATCCAAGTGGCAAAGGAAGGCAAAGGGCCACCCAAGCCATTTGTCATGTTTGTGGCGCTGCACTTGTAGCTGCTGTTTGGCTCTCCACCTTCATTTTGTAGTGATTCGAGTAACTCCCCAACCCTTGGGTGTTATATCTCTTCATGGCACATTTTATATATTGTATGCAAACCATTTGCAAAGGGTTGGTTGGCTTGTAACTTCTGGGAGACTGTGGGAAAGAAACTTTGTTTCTTCATTGTATATTTTGACAGAGGATTAATGAAAGGCAGCGAATCTATTTCATGAGATTCATGTGGTTGTGAGTTTAGCAAATGTGTCTCTTATGTTTCATATGTATTTCGTTATGTTTCATATTTGATTTCATATTCATTTCCAGTGAAATTTTCTAAGTTAGATAAGGTAGAATTCAATTTTATTGCTCTGCCTGTGGGAAAATTTCATGTTCAGTGTTCTTCTTCTATTGAAAAGGATTCATGTTGCCCATGTCCTTTTCACCCTTCTAAGCAATCTCTCCATTCCGCGCTATCTCAAACTAAATTGCTGGACTCTCCTCCTATCTTGCCTCACAAAGTAATCTGTACCTTTGTATTTCACCCTCTGCTCATTGTGGTTCGTTGGTCCCATAACATCCCAGAAACACAGTCATTCATAAAAGTTGTTTCTTGTATCCATATTTACTTACTAGCTTAAGATCAATATTTCACTGTAAGTCATCTCAGACCGTTTCATTTATCTATTCGTTGAGTGTGACTCGGAGAGAGCCCTCTCCTATTTTGGTAGGGCTAGCTACCAGACTGAGCATGGTTTTTGGTTACCCTGAATTTTTCCTTCCTTCAGCCTAAGGCGGATTTATGTGCTAACATAGTGGCGACTCAACTGGGGAGAAAATGGTTTACTTGAAGATTGTTTTGCCCCAGTACATATATCAAGCTCAGATCTAATGGTTGATGGTGAAAAAAGATCAGACATAAGAAGACGGCTAAAATCATTCACCTGGCGACTCCATTCACTGAAGAAACCAACAATCGGTGCTTCATGGTGACTCCACTGGAGAACTAACTCTTTCTCTGCGAAAATGGAAGGATCGTACACAAAGTTCGGGTATCCAAAGTGGAATGGTATTCAGGACCTACTCTACTTTCTTGTGAATTACTGCTTTGTTGTTCTTGAAGCTTTCCTGAAAGTTTTTCAGAACTTGTTGTATGATAAAGGTGATCAAAATCTTCACTCGATCTATTCAAAAAGTGTAAATAGTGAGTTTCCCTTTGATCTTGGCCTCCTCACTTTTCCTACATCTTATAATGTTTATCTGCAAATGAGGAGCCCAAAGAAAACAAAACTGATCCCATAGCTCGTGTACATATTCCTACAGTTGTTATAATCCCATATAGGTATAAACCTCTTGTTTTACCTTCTGTTCTTCATGCTTTCCCCCAAAACTATGATCTATACTTGCCAAGATTTGACGATGAATGTAAGAGTGTCAATGCTGAGCAACATGTGCAGAATGTTGAGAATTTTCTAGACCTTTTCGAAATTGATGAAGAAGATGTCAATATAAGGCTTTTTGCTCTTTATTTGCAAGGCAAAGTCAAGAGTTGGTTCAAAGCCTTGCCTGATGCGAGCATCACAGATTTACAGCAGTTCATCAAAGTTTTTCTTGATAGGTGGAGGATCGGACATAACCTTTTCCTTATCGTAGAAGAGTATAATCAGCTGAAAAGACTGCCAGGGGAGACAGTACAACAATTTTCAGCTAGATTTAATCAAGTTTATTATTCAATGCCGGTTGATATAAGACCCCCTCCTGGATCGACTCTCTTGCACTACCCGGGTGCCTTTGATCCGGAAATGGAGTTTCAGCTGAGAGAAAAGAATGTCGCAACACTTGAAGAGATGTAGAACAATGCAGTAAATGTAGAGGCTCATTTGCTGATCAGAAGGGCAAGGTTGAAAGAAAAAGAGATGAAAAATGTGGATCCAGAGAAAACTACACCTTTAGAGGAAAATCTTGACATTTTGGTAAGTGCAGTAGAAGAGATGGTGAGGAAAATGACTGCAAAAGATGAAAATGACGTTCATGAACAAGTGGCTGATCCAAAACATTTTGTTTCTTATCTCAGTAGTCATAAGGATTGTTTTGTAGATCATCTTGGAGAAGAAACACCTATTGATATGACATGTATGCTTGATGACGTGTTTTATATTGAAGATTTGCCTCAGTTTGATCAATATGATGATGATGATTATGCTCTCCAAACAGAAGCTAATCTTGCAGACAAATTAGCAGCTAGTTTGTGGGATGAGGAAGTTCGCTTACAGCAGCTCGAGTACCGTGATCAAACGATGCATATCAGCTATGGAAACGACGAGGAAAGTGCAGTAGATTTTGAAGTAATTGAGGATCTTTGCCTTTGTGCTTTGATTCATGTCAGTTCATTAGAGAAAATTTCCATGCAATTAGACATCAGCTATCGACAAATCTTGATTTGGATCCTCTTGAGGGCGATGAAAACTTTGTTCCAGACTTCTTATATTCAGAGTTCCAACCCCTAAATGCCATTAATAGTCAGGTTGCACATGAAGACATAGAAGTTGGCTTATATGATCAAACAATACAAGAAGATTCCTTACCTTTGTGTTTTGAATCATTTCAGTTTTTGCGGGGTAAATTGCATAGTAAATTTGCAAATGAAAAGCTTGTAGGAAATCAACAATCTCTCAGTTTTAATGTTGAGGATGAGACAAATGGCGAAATTTTTGAGTAGGTCGTTAATAAGAAATCTTCCCCTGAAATGATTGATGAAATTATTTTGGATACAGAACCAGATTTGCAGCCACCAAACACAATTCAAGGTCAGATTACAAATGAAGGTGAGGCAGCTGAAATACATGATTTAATGATGCAAGAGGATTCTATACCCTTGTGTTACGAAGCATTTTAGTTTATAAGGTAGAATATTCGTAATATCTCTAAAGAAAGGATGAACAGCCAATAGGATGTCATATAGTTTCAATAGATACATCGCAGCAGTCTCCTCAAGTTTTTGATGATCCTTTTGCTCATGTGTTAGACTTGGTTTGCTGTAAAAATTCTTCTTCATCAGCTAACCATGCGACAAAAGAGAATGTTGATAATCATTTGTTTCAAGGGTCACCTTCATTGTCTTGCTTAACAGATTGTTCATTTCATAGCCCATACCAAAGTTTGCAGTCATATGAGGAGATTGATAAAGGAGGTTTTGGTTCTGTTTGGAATCAACAAAAGAGTTTGGTTCTTCACGAAATTCAGGATCCTTTTGACCGCTTGCTGCAATCATCAGAGGAAGACAGTGCAGATGTGAGGAAAAGTTTAATATCTAGCTGTGAAGATTACTTGGACCAGAGCAGTAATGTGTTAATGGAAATCAATGGTGATTCTTATGAAGATCCTTTTGCAGTATTCTTGAAGTCATCCAGCCAATTCATGCTTTGCAAGTTTGTCAGCAGTGAACTTGATTCCAAGTTTCCATGGGAGTTGCCTTTCGATTCTTCCCTTTTTTGGTGCATCAGAAAGCATTTGGGAAGAAATCAAATATCAGCCATAATGCTTACCTGGTTACATTAGCTGTTCCATCTCACTTGGCTGGGTGGTGGAAAGAGTAATTAGGGTAGGTTTGCTAAATAAGCTCAAATATGAGCATCTTTCCAGTTTGTTAGTTAGGATTTAGTCATGTCTGGTTTTATTATGGTTTTCAATTTGAGTCTTCAGTCAGAGTTCGTCTGCATAATGTTAGTTTCCGTGTAATGACTCCATAGCCCAATGGACGAAGGCACTTTCTGCTCACCCAAAGATCTGCAGTTCTTGGCACCTCAAAGGAGCTGGAGCTACCATCCCCCATTGGAGCCAATGTTAGTGTCAGCCTTTGCAGCCTTCCTCCAGTGATCAAACATGCTCTTACTGATCCGAATTTAAATAGGAACGCAATAGATTACAAAGATAACCATAAATACAGAGATGCGATAACCATAAATAGAGAGATGCAGCGGAAATAACACTTTATTTCATTAATGGAAAATACCGAAATATGCTTACAACCAGAATTGGAAATAAACCAGCTAGGACGATGGTAGCGTATCTCTGAGAAGAGATGTGCAGCTACATGTCTCTGAACTGTTCTGAACTTGTGTTACAATGAGGCTCGAAGGCCTATTTATTATTCAGAAACAATAGAAAACCCTTCACATTCCAAAACCGACCCTTAGAAGATGAAACGCCAAATTGTGGGCCCCGTTTTGGGTAATTGGTACATCAATTTCCCGGGGTCGTAACTTTGGCATACGATCTCCGTTTGACGAGTATGATAGCTCATTAGAAAGATCTATCCGAGAACTACCATTGTTTGAACGGGCAACATCGGTCCATTGCATGGACCCATGTTGCCGCTGGATTCCCCAAAAAACGTCGTTTAGGGCCTCAAAACAGCTCCGGAAGTTCAGGACCCGAAAAACTGCTAAAAATAGTAAGTTGTGCTATAATTAATGAAACTGAAAATGCTGAAAGAGACAATGATGGGGGTCCACATGGACTTGGCAGGTGGCCACCAATATCCACCTAGATCATTCCTCCCCCCTTAGGAAGCAATGGTCCCCATTGCGTTGAGTTCCTCCATCTGCTGAACTTGTTCTGCACTGTCTGATGTGTCCAGTAATGGTGGCAAGCATGGTCGATGACGGTCCACATTGAACACTTGGTGCGGGTGAAGGAATTGAGGAATGTTGTGCTCCAAAGCATTGTTCCCCACAAGCTTGGTACTGCTGTAAGGACCATGTTGGAGTGGTTTGAGCTTCTGATGGGTTCTGGTAAGGCGTTCTTTCTGTCGATGCAACCAGACTTTGTTGCCCACCTGAAGCTCGTGTGGTACCCCTATGGGTGAGGAGAAGTTGTTCCTGTGTTCTGTCATGACCGTATCCCTTTACTGCTGCTGCTGTGTGG
>APFE030367781.1:4179-125074 GCA_000404065.3 Pinus taeda
GATTCTATGGGGCACAGCAATAACAATATGGGGGCAATAGGGGCACAACAATATTAATAAGGGGTATAACTACAATAGTAATGGGGTAATCACTAGTATTATAGGGACCCAACACCATTCTTGAACTCCCTCCTCCTTATACCCTCAGCTAGCTACAAAGCCTCCAAGGAAAGGCTAACTTCCTTCGTCAGTTCATTCCTGATTCTTCCACAATGGCTCATGGGTTCCTCAAACTCCCTAGATATATAATTTGGTTTGTTTGGGATGACCAAGATCAACAGTCTTTCAATGCCCTAAAATGTGCTCATAGTTCTGCTCCCTTGATTAGTCCACCAAACTTTGAAAGCAATTTCATCCTGTACATCTCAACATCCACCTATTTGGTTGCTAGGGTCCTAATATAGGAAGATTCAACATGAATAGAACACAACAACTATTGTGCTTCTAAGAACCTCCACGATCCCCCTGTGACCTATTCCCATGAAGAAAAGATAGCGTTGGCTATTTTGTTCCCTGTTCAGAAACTTCGCCATTATATCCTCATGTGTACCACTAAAGTGGTGGTAAATTCCAACCCAATGGCTTTCCTATTGAGTCGAAAAATGATGAGTGGGAAGAATTCCTATTGGATCATTATCCTGCAAGAATACGATCTCAAGTTTTCCACACCAAAAACTAAGAAAGGTTTGGCCCTTGCGAAACTTATTTTCAAACTCCCCATTAGTGCACATGATCCGCTAGTTTATGACGATCTTGTTAGGTTCCTATACCAATAGGTTTCATCTTTCATGATTGACAGTGGAAGAGCTAAATATGTTCATCATTGCAGGCTTCAAAGGTTCCATATTTTGTGTACATGCTATAAAAATTAAAAAATGAAAAGAGGGTATGCCTTAAAAGAATAATCAAAAGGCAAGAAAATCAAGTGGTTAAGAGAAAAGTGAAAATGAACCCCAAACTAAAGACCAGGAAAGTGGCCAGTCAAAATGCCACTACTAGCTTTTGGGTAGTATCATGCTCTACAAATACTGCTGCTAATTATACTTAATCGATGGCCCAACAATCTAAACTGGATGATGCCATGGTTAAATTGCTTGCTGTAGAATAGAGAATGTTCCCTGACCAAACAGCTCAAGCTTGGCAAATGACTAGCTAGGTAGAGAAATAAAGGTGCCCAACTGCTTAATCTGGGACCTTGGATGAAATAAGGGTAGGTTTTAGATAGGAGGGCAGTCAAAAGAAAAAGAGGACAATCAGGGTCTGCTAATTCGAGTGCACCCACTTTAAATGAAGAAAAAATGTTAGGATTACTAGGATGGGTAAGTAGTGCAAGGTTGCAGAACTGGAGGGCCATCACCAATTGGCTTACTAAGTGCAAAAACTCATGCCACTCAGGGTATTGGCATCAAAAGCAGAGAGTGGAGGACAAGCATTGGAAGCATGTCTAATTTCCCCTATTTTCCCCCAAACTTCATTTACTAACACCACCAAGGGCCTTGAGATCTGCTCAAGTGTCCAGTCCCACTTCACCTCATGACAAACCACTGGGTCAAACCATGAAGTTTAATCAAGAAAAGAAGCCACATTTTTTTGTGTAAAAAGGATTTCTTATCATTTGATTTATCTTCAAATTCTAAGTTTTATCCCTTAGAACTCAGTCTTTACCCCTTCACTCACCTCACAAAGCCATATTAACCACTAATGTACTTATTAAGCTCCCCTAACTTCCCCCCTTCCCTAATTCTATTAGAATCTATGGAAAATTTCCCAAAAAATATCTATAAATACCCTCCCCCTAGCATTATTGCTATATAACCCTTCTTTGGGGAAATATCAACCTATCTGGGGTTGGTATTAACCCCTTTGTCCCTAAACTATGGCTTCTTTTCAAAAAGCTATGGTTAAAACCCAAAAATCTGCAACCCCACCCTCATTTACCCATGTACCCCTTTCTCCACCCTAAACCCATTTTATTATAAAGTTTTTTAAATAAAACATTTAAATAAAATGCGCATTTAAACCCATGAAAACCCATAATCCTAAAGTTTCTACCCACCCGAGCGCCCGAATTAATTAAACATATTTTAATGTTGGGGCGGGTCCCCCTCACATAACATGGCGGCATATCACAATCGCCGCCCGCCGCACGATCTTCCGCCCCGCCCATCCAACGGTGGGCGGTCAATCCTGTACACAACCCGCCCGACCTTTTGCGTCCGGGGGATTGGTGGTATTGTCGTCGTACCCCCGCCACGCGTCAGGCGCCCGTGATGTTCGCTGCCCCCCCCCTTGAAACCACTTACCGCCCTAAGCCCCTCCGGGGAAACCACTTACCACCTTCCCCCCCGCGCTGACGTCACGCCCTCGTCAGCGTGACGTCACCCAACCTTGCCGCCACCATGCCTCCACGTCACACCTTGCCACCGTGTCACCCTGTCCACCCTGCCACCATGTCACTGCCACCTGGGCACCCACGTTAGCTGCCACATCACCCATCCGTACCCGGGCACATGATGACATCAGCATGACGTCATCACCAGAAAGGCGCCAATATGCCAAAATGCATAAAAAGGCGAGAATTAACCGTTATTTCACATTGTTTCTTACGATTTCCGGAGCTCCTCTGCATGCGAAAATTAACGTGCAACGGTCAAAACTCAAAAGCCACCCGCCGAAGTTGCTGTCGCCTCCATTATCAACCTGAATACCTGCAATTCGACTGGTGCAAACACCTCCCACGCCATAAAAACCAGGTATTTACCGCAGGCGTCCTCTTTACCCATTGTTCTCCTTTGCTATCCTGATTTCCTGCATAAAAACTCTGTCAAAAGCTCCACATTGATAAATTCACCACTGAAATCTACTTAAGAAGCCAGTAAAACCCCTGCGTGACAAAAAAGCTTGAAGAAACTCGTGCCCCTCTATAAAATGCACAATTTCACCACAAAAACGAATTGAAGGAGCCGAGCTACTGGCTAGAAAACTAAATTAACAGTTCCCTCACTCCTGCTAAAGAAATTCCCTGCAAGTAATCAGCTAATTAGCTCAACACACTCTGGTTCTTCAAAACAAAGTGCCCCACAGATTCATTAAGCCTGTAAACAACCTCCTTGTACTGCCAAACTGCTCACTGCAAACAGAGATTAGCAAGCATTCCTCAACATTTACATCAATCTTTAAATACAATAAACATCCAGCTAAAACCAGACAATGGCCACTCCAGCTGCTCTGGATGTAGCTCCTATAAATCCACCTAACAAAGAACTGGAAGCTATGCCACTGGTCGACAGTGATGCCCTCATTACAGACTTTGTGGCAGAGAGGAATCACTTACAAACTTATTGCCAGCTAAGAAACAGTCACTTGGACAATAGTGACCTATATGGCATCTAGGAATCAAATCTACCCACCTACTTCCTGCCTTTTGTGATCATTTTCCCTGAAGTCATCCACCTCTGTGCAGAAAATTATGACCAGAAACTCAGAGCTGTGAAGTCTCCATCTGGGAGCATCCTCATTTATATAACTCCAGATTCCATCAACCAAATGCTGAACTACAAGCAGACCCAGCTGCTATACCCCTTCTCCATGAACTACTTGATAGATGAGGGCTCCAAGCTCTCCAGCACAGACATTGCTGCAATAGCCAGGCAATTCATGAAGGTAGACTGCCAACCTTCTGGGCCACCTCCTTTTTCTTATGCAGATTTCAATGAGGTTGGCAAGCTGCTGGTAGATATGCTAACCTCTGTGCTGGGGTTCACTACAAATAAGCATGTTGATCTAACTGTGCTGGTCATGCTCTCTGCATACAACCTTGTGAAGCCCCCTGCTATGAAGTACAATTATGCCAAATACATTGCCAATAAGATACATGATCAATTGTCAAGACTGAAGAGGGAGGCAATATTCAAGTATTCCTCATACATCTATCACCTATTCTTGTACTATCAAACAGATTACGTCCAGTGCCCAATCAAGAAGCTAGACTCACAGGGTGAAAGGAGGTCTGTCATCTTCTGGTCTTCGGTCTTCCACCAAGTCCAAAATTCTCCCTACTCATACTGTGAATTCATTGATCATTTTGTGTATCCAGTCACATGCCTCTTAAAGAGGACCCCTCCTATCAGATTGTCCAAAGATATGCAGAAAATATTGCAACTATCCAGGAGTTACAAGATAGGTGATTGGTACTTGTACCAAAATCACACAGTCATCAGAATCTATGGTTGTGAGCTTTGTCCCTACAGGCTCCCAAAATATGTGCCTATGAGGTTGTTTGCCCTGGAATACTATAGATAGCTTATAAAATCTGATCTGACACACTTTAACAGTGCCAAGAAAAAAGCCAACCTAAAGTTCAGAGACCACCTAGGCCCATTTGTCATGAACAAGAAAGATGGTTGGCAAGAAGCTGATCAAATACTAGGGCAACAGCTCAAACTCAAAAGAAGCTTCTGGTGGGTCCCTTATGACCCTGAAGGTTTCATCAGTGCCAGGAGGGTCAAATATAGGCTGCTAGCCTATAAGCATTGCCCATACCCACAAATACAACACTTTGCTAACCAAGATGAATGGGTACCTGACTCAATAGTAGAGGAATTGACTCAGGAAGAAAAAATGGAGCAGACTGTAAAGGACTTGGAAAAAACTCTTGACTTATATTCTTGTCAAAAGGTCTTGTTCAAACAACCAGTCCAAGTAGGAGAAGGCACTTCTACTGCTCCAGCTGTACAGGACACCCAGCAAGCTCTAGCAACAACAACTACAACAAAGGGAAAGGAGAAGATGGATGAACAACAAGAGGTAGAGACAGGGCAGCACAGCACATTAAAGGATCAGCAATCAGAGCAAGCCCCTCCACAGCAAACTGAACAACCTCAAATCCCAGTTTTGCAGACTCCTCTGAATGATGAGAGAGGAAAAAAGAGAGACAGAGAGGAGGTCACACCTCTAATATGGTCATCACAGCAACCAGAGGCCAAGAGGCCGAGGATAGACCCTGAAACAGAAGAAGGAGACATAAGTGAAGAATGGGCAGAAAGCCACAGCAAAGAAAGGCAAACAAGCCAGCAGAATACCACTAGCTCATTTAAGCTAGAACAGGCCCATCACCATACCACAGAGGTGTCCTCCTCAAGACAACAGGGCAAGAAACCAACTGCAGTCAAAGAAGGCTTCATAGAGATCAAGGCACAGAATGAATTGGTAAGAGTGCAGCTCTATGAGCAATTCCTGAAGACAACTCCAGCCAAAAAACAAAGGCTGATGGCTGCCTATGATCTGAAGGAAGAAAAGATGATCTTCACCCATCTGAAGCCTAAGTCCCACATCCAAAGACCCCAACAGATTACTACAGAACAAACCTGGAGGTCTTTTCCAAAGAAATACACCCCATGGTTCAGATTAAGCTGCACAAACAAACTGGGGAAATGGTGTATGCAACACTTGCTGACAGGGCAATGCTGGCCCATCAGCTAAAGGAAGCCCTAAAGAACACAAACAGACAACTTGATTTTGAAAGGTTGTCTTCCTCTGCAAAGGACAATAGAATAAAAACTCTGGAGGACATAATAGTTGATTTAGGACATGACCCAAAGGATCCAAAGGGTGCTAGAGACCTTATGAAGAAGAAAGAGGATGACATTGCTGCACTAAGAAGGCAGGCAAAATTGCCTCCTACCATTCACCCTCAAACAACAGAAATTGCACAAGAAAAGCAAGTAGATTATGCTATGGAGCTGCTTATGGTTATGAACCAAAGAATATTAGAAATGGAGGCAGAATTAGAGAAAGCACTGCAGGACAAGCAAGGGGAATCAACCTCCCAGCCCCCTCAAACATCAAAAAATCTTGGACTTGCCCTCCCACACAAGCAGCAGCAGCCCCTCCTGCTATTCTAGCACCTACCGCAGCTACATCAGCAACAGGAGCAACAGCAGAAGCAACAGCAGCAGCAGAATCTAGCATGGGCATGGAGGAGTTGGTGAAAGCTTTTAAAGAGCTTGAGACTCAAGTCACTGAAATAAATGATGCCAAGGAAAAATTGGCCAATCTGGAGACCAGTTATGATAAATCAAAAATGACAGTGGCAGAAAAACAAAGAGAAATAAAGGCCTTAGAGGCCAAAGTGAAAACTCTAGAAAAGGAATTGCTGCTAGGTAAGACCCTAGCAGAAATAAAGAAGATTATTTGGGCCAAAATTGGCCAATCTATACAGGACCAATGGAGGTCCATTCAGGCAATTTTTGAGCAGGTTGAGCTGATAGATGTAGCTCATGTGGAAATACAGAGAGCCAGGACAGCTCTAGGAATAATGCCCGAGCAGGCCACTAGAATGATTCATTTCCTCAATAACCACACTAGAGTGGAATTGGCTGCTCTAGAAATAAGTAGCAGAACAGATACAATCTTGACAGCCAAAAAGGTACTGACCTTGAGGAATTTTAATCAAACTTTGGAGAGGAAATGTCAGGAGATGAAGGCAGAGATAGATGAATTTAGAGAAAAAATGACTATACTACAGGACAAAGGACTGCCAAGCCTAGTGACTGGCACAGGACAACTGCTGTCATATAATCAGTATATGACAAGGATCAACAATTATGTTGAAAACCAGATAACAGCATCCAACAGCTCCACAGAAGAAGCAGGGCCTCCCTCTGGGCAGTCTCTCTATGACAAGCTAGAAAATCTGTTCTTTATTGAACATGAAATAAATCATCTGTTCGAAGTCCCTCCAAAATTTTACAGACATACAGAGGTAGATGAAACACTAGTAAAAATGAGGAGGCATCAGCTACCTCCAGCTGATTGGTGGAAAGCAATGCTCGAGATTTTGCCTAGATAATTCCACTTTGCTTTTGCCTTTTTTGAGAAAAATCAAAGTTTTCAAGTCACGATACAGGTCAGCAGGCAGATCAGCACACAGGTACAGCAAGCAGCCGTACAAGTGACTCAGCAATGCACCCAGATAGCAGGCTCAATTAACGCAGAGTTAAAGGCACAACTACAGCCCACTTTCCAGAGCCATAAAGTCAAAAGCTGTCTGACAGAAAGATAGCAGCTATCTCAGCATTAAATGCTATATTTATGTTTTCATTTACTTTGTGTAAGAGAGTTGGTGGTGCAATCTATTGCACAATAACTCTCTACTAAGATATTTTGTACCCTATTTTGTATATATATCCCCTCAGATAATGCATTGAGGGTCGGTTGTAGTGTAATTCTTTCTGAAGAGCTCTATTTTATTCTGGAGACAATTTTTGATAATACAAATTGCTGATGTAGATTTCTGCTTCTTATGCTGTCTGAAGATGGATATGTAAAGCTCTGTTTAGTTGCAGAATTCTTGTGTCATTTGCTGAATCAATAAGTTTCTCTTAACTGTGTATGTGTTTTCTGTGTATTCCATAACTCTTATGTTTTCATAATCTTAGTAAGCAGAGAAAAATAATAGCCTAGGATTTGTTTTAAACACCCTATGCTCAATCTCTATTTCTAAATATGTTTTCTTCTGGATTAGCCATAGATATGAATTCTTAATTTCTCATGTCTGAACTAATCCTATCATGGTAAATACTGTTTAAGAATTCTTAACTGCTCTTAAGCAATACCTTCATGTTTCTTCATTTAGCATAGTGAAAGATTTTTAACTGCCTTTCACTCACTAATTCCATAATTTCATCAATAATCTGATAAATTGTTTCGCATATGCCTAACTTGCTCTGCAGCAACACTCTATCTTCATAAATCCTCTTTCAGTAGCACAAATACCTCAACTCCATTGCCCAATGGAACAAATTGTCCTATGATCTGTATCTCAGTTCTACTGAATTCACCAACCCACCAAATTCAAACGAAACAGTACACCATAACTAGCCTAAAAACATTCATCAACAAAGCTAAACTATAAAGAGAGAGCCCTCTCTGGTTGCGGGTAGGCTAGGACCTGTAGCTAAAAGATTGGTCAGTGGTTACCTCGGCCGTATTCCCTTAAGGAAACAGGGAACAACCTGAGTGATAACACATCTGAAGGTGGACGTTCTGAAGACAAGACTGGGTTGACTGACGTCTCTACCTGTTGACTTTGGTCTGGTGTGGACTCAGAGGGTTTATCTTCAATGATAGGCACTTTGACTGACAACAGAGGTGTGTCAGTTGGATTTTCAACTAGCGATGGACTTGGCGAGAGTTTCTTGTATCTAGGTGGAATTTGTTGCGGTGAAGCAGGATGGTTATCCAAGACTCTTTTAGCTTCGTCTAGGAAAGGACAACGGTGGAGGGCATGATCACCTTCACACAACCTACAAGGAAATTTAGATCTTCCTTTTTGTCCATTGAATTCATTTTCACTAGTTGATGGTGTACTCTCAACATGATTGACATAGGTTGAAGACACCGGATTGTGCAAGCGGGGAGACCAGTCTCTCAAGATCCGCGGCATGCAAGGAAAATCTCGATGATAGTGGTCTCCTTTGCAAATGACACATGGAGATTTGGGTTTGGATGGTGCAGTGTGTGGATTTTCGCCAGACGATGCATGGTTGCCCCCTTTCGCCATTGGCTTCTTCTTCTTCTTCTTCTCAGTTACTTGTTTTTTAGTGTTACTAGCTTCACCAAGAGAAGAGGAAGAAGGAGAGGGAGAAACAAATGAAGTAGAAGGTGGGGGAGCAACTTCAGTATCATCTGGTTGCTAATTTGATTGCTAATGAATTACGGTGACTTGAACGACATAGGTCGAGAATAGCCATATCGGCAAGCCAATTGTGAGCCCTGGAAGGGACAATGTAGCCATGTATGGAGCACCAATATCTCCCCAAGAAGAGAAAGGACTAGGATTTCCCCCAAGGGGAAATCCTTGATTGGTGGACTCCATTTTCTCAACCTAAGAGCAACGAGGTAACAGTGATGTTAATCCGATTAAAATAAATTTTATGACGCTTTGACCAGCTTGCTTTTTCAATTTTTAAGAGTCGAGAAAAAGTTAAAGATGACTCTAGTCGCCTTCGATTTTTAATGAGCCTAAAGTGACAAGTGCTCAAATGGACCTTTTCTTTTAAGGAGTTTGAAAAGGAACAAAAGTGACTACTCTAGAAATCTAGATAGAGGGATTACCAAACCAATCACAAAACTGCAATAGACACCTTGGTGGTAAACTATAAAGAAATTACCAAGGAATTTATGTACAATAGTCAATCTTCCCAAATGTTGTGTTCAGTGCATTGCGATCTTTAGGGTGGCAGACACAACTTCCTAAGGATAAAGGATATAGCCTATTGTGGTCTCCCAATATATACTTGACAGTCTGTATGAGCACAAGTTTGTACTGGAAATTGTCATATCAAAGAGGAGGAATCACCCAACCTACAATGAAAATGATAGTTACCAGGCTTTACGACACCAGAATACGTCTCTAGCCTAGACTTCTAGATGTTGTGCATTAGGTTCCAAAGCGTTTTTATGTTCATTGAGGTTTATTTTACAGTTGATCTTTCTTAATAAGGTTTCCTTTCAAGGTTCACTGTGTGATGTAGATATACATTTCCTAAATATGCAATCTAAGATGATAAACAGTCGTTTATTTTCTTTTAGCAATGAAAATCCTAGCTACTAAGGAAAGAAGAGTAAAATTCTTTCAACATAGAGCAAAGAACACACACTAGACGCACTTTTCCTAAATCAATTTCCGCATGCAGTCTAAATGAAAATGCACATGCATGTATTTGTTTTTTAGTTTCCTTAATGTGAGAATGACAAAAAGAAAACTAAGTACTGATCTAAACTACTTTTCCTCAAAGCGACACTTTAGCAATTTCTTTTCAAAAATGAAAGGAAGACTAAGACGACACTTTCACTTTCGAAAGGAAAACTGTTTTCGACACTTTAAAGAATTGATAATTCAAATCAAATACAATGGAAAAGTATAATTGACTATCTAAAAGAGGAAGACTTTATGACACTCTTTTCTTGACTGAAAACGACAGTTGCAACACTTTCAAATCAAAAGACGACAGTCCGATTAAGCTACTTTTTGCAAAGGAGGACTGTAAATGATGAAAAATACATAAAAACATTCACAATACCTTATCAATGGAGGCTGAATAATGTAAAGGAAGAAGGTTTCAATAGTGATATACTGATCATAGGCTACAAAACTACTGAATAAAGCTGAAAACAATGAAGAAAAAACCAAAACATGGAGGCAGAAATAGTCTCATTCAATCATCGTACTTGTCCTTAAGGGAAATAGGGATGCGTCTAACCTGCAACACACAGGAGGTGTGATGCAACTAGATTGCTAATGAGAGACAATGCAATGGTCCAGGGACGAGTCTGAGCTTGGTTTTCACCCACAGTTTGCATCTAAGTTCAAGGATTTAGGTTGAGCTTATGATAGCCAGTAAACACAAAGTATAGGGGCTAATATAATGAGGTTATTTGAGCTACCACCAGGGCACTTAGGATGTTTACAAGTCAGATGTTCAGTTCATAAACCAACCCAGAGATTGACTGAAGCAGCGTTGATCTACTTTTCAGTTGCATAGCAAAAGTAGTTTGAAGGCTAGTTGGCTTAACTTCAGGCTCCATCTGTAGTTTATAAAGCAAACAACAGTAACAAACAAACAAACTATTCGCTCCCTAGCAGAGTCTCCATTTTGTTTCCAGAAAACTATTGTCTACTCAGATCTACTAGTTCCACTAAGATGGGTAGCTATCTTAGAAACAAACAATTCAAAGTAACTTGTGTTTTCCTTTATGAGAGATAGATGAGAGAGAAGCAGAGAGTACCAACCTTAGTCTTTCGCTTGGCTCCTTGCTTGTTTCCTCTCTCCTTTGATAGAGCTTTTTCCACTCCTTTCTCACTTGTCCAACTTCAAAGAACATCTATAGAGTCAAAGCAGCAAAAGACCATCAAAGCATAGAGATCTATAACCATAAACAATATAGGATCAGATGTACATTAACCATACAAGTGCATACACAAATACAAGATTTAGAAATATACAAGTATATGGAGGAAAACTCAAATAGCTTCATTGATAGAAGTAGTAGAAGAGAGGATTACAATCCAGCTATCTGATCCAGTGCCATCCTCCCAGCATGAAAGCCCTCTTCACCTCATGAAAAGCTAGGTCACCTAACAATACAATGCTTCACAAAGAAACCAACCACACTTCCTTACAAAATACAAAATTCCAGCCTCTGGATCTCTAGGATGAGGGATCCATATATAGATATTTGCAGGGGGGTGAATCATCTTCTGGGATTTTGATTAGTGTCATTTCACTAATAGTTCTTGGTTCCACTTGGATATTTCATGATCTCTTACTCATCCCTGGGCGAATTCAAAGAGGCAAGTGTCATATGAACAGTTTCTAGAAGATTCTCTGGGTTTCCACCTAGCAAACTGCCTCTCCCATTTGTCTGCCCTCACTCATCGTACCCTACAGAAGGGATTTTCAGTATGCATCACACCCTTTGTGTGTAGTAGGTGAGATGCATCGCACCCTTAGCATGGAGCGGTATGTATGGGCCAGTTTTGACCAGTTCTGAGTAGTTTTTCAGGGAGAACTTATGGAAAATGATGTAATCAGTTGACCTTGATCCTTTAGGGTATGAAACAACACTTTTAGGGGTTTATAAGCCCTTGGTTTATGGACATATGTGATTGGGGTTGCAGTACCCAAATATGTCTATAACAGAGGCATGGAAGCTAAGATGGATGGTTCAAAAAAAGGCATGGAAGTTAAGATGAATGACATGGAAGCTAAGATGGATGGTTTAAAGAAAGGCGTCGAAGCTAAGATGAATGATGTGGAAGCTAAGATGGAAGACAAAAAACATAATATTTGAAGATAGATTTGACAAAGTTGATACAAGAAATGTTTACTAATGGTGAAAGGGTAGTCAAGAAAACTCATGATCAGAACAAAATAAATGTTAATCATGATTTCATAGACTCTAATGTTGGATTGGAGACACACCATGTTCCAAATATAGATATGAAGAAGTTTGATGGCAAGGATCTTGTAACATGGATAATACAAATGGAGCAATATTTTGATCTCCATAATGTTCAAAACACATGAAAGGTACACATTACAACGTGATATTTGGAACAAAATTAGTTTGTATAGTATCGATGGATTTTCTCTCGTGAACAAATTGTCACTTGGGAAATTTTTACAAAAGAAATGATAGCAAATTACGAGGATACAAAAAGAAACACCTTTTTTTAGCTAATTGATAAATCTCAAACAAAATGGTTCAATGATGGAGCACATTGAGGACTTCCAAAAATTGAATATAAGGGTAAAAGATATTCCAGAGGAGTGTAGGATTGATGTGTTCATAGGGACTTTAAAGGATAACATCCAACATGAGGTTCACCTTTGGGAACCTGATTCATTGGAGAAGGCATTCAGGTTGGCATGAAAAATGGAAAGAAAAATTATGGCAACCAGGAAGCTTACCACTCACAACTATAAATATGGAAGTGTTGTTACCCTAGCCTTCCCCTATAATGTTGATACCACAAAAATTGGAAGAAAGAAGAGAAAAATGGCTTTTTTACAGTTGTGATAGCAAATACACTAAAGGTCATAAGTGTGCTGAGAAGAAATTATTTTACATAGATTGTGAAGAGGAGGAAGAAAAGGAACAAGAAACGTCAAAAGAAGAGGATATACACTAGGAACAAACCCTAGAGAAGTAAGAAATGAATCCGACCATCTCTTGTAATGCATTGGCTAGAATTACCACCCCTCAAAATATCAAGATAGAAGGACAAATCAAGAAGAATAAGGTAAAAGTTTTGATTGATTTGGGTAGTTGTTATAGGAGAAAATGACCTCCTCATCAACTCAGAGGTGAAAGACAAGATGACTGAAGCAAAGACCACAATTGCAGGCCTGGAATCCACACTAACGCTCTCTACACACTGTTAACCTACTTTATAAAGCTTGTTACCAAGCATAGATGAGCATTAGTCACCCTTCTAACTCATGTTGTTAGACCAGGGGGAGTGTTAGTGAACTTAAGGGATGTTTAGAAGGTTAGGCCAATGAATCTACTCATAATATCTAGATATTAAATCCCTAAATTTTCTCAAGAAAAGCAAGGAAACTCCAAAAATCAAGATATTTGGAGAAATTTGAATCTGAGAATGAAGGCAAATGGGAAAAAGCTTGTAAACAGGGCAAGTTCATGGCTTTTTCCCTAATGAACTCTAGGAGGAGCTTGGCAGCCCTAATTCGATTGTTACATAAGCAGCGAGAGGGCCGTCACAAAAGGGTCAGAGCATTTAGAAGGATAGCCCATTAAGATGTTGTGAAACTATCATATTATTGAAGAAGAGAGCTAAAAGAGGGAGAAAGAGAGAGAGAGAGGAAGAAGGGGAAAAGGAAGGCTGATACAACAGATGGTTGTAATCACTCTTCCATTCTGAATATAGAACTGCAGTTGTGTTCCCTACTCCATAGTGTCGGTAATGTTGTTCATTTATTTGTTCATTTTGAGGCTTGTCGAGATAAGTAGTTAAGTTCGACACTAATATATGTTTATTGTGAATTCTTACATTAGTTTTCAAGAGTGTATGTTGTGATTGGTTTGCCTTGTCCTTTGTGCAGGAATTGCCTTGGAGACGGCCTTGAAGGAGTTCTGCTTATCGCATAGAGATCCCCAAGCAAATCTAGAAGGAACCAAAGGTGATCCTCTTCTCCAAACTTCTTAATTTATGTTTGATAGATGAACATGTGTGCAACTTGGTAACTTTTGCAAATAATATTATGGTCTGTCAAAGGTCCTGGGTAGGCCTTTGAGGGTAGTTTTCATCCTGCGCATTTTACCCCATAGCAGAATTGTCAACTCCACTGGGGACTATACATCTAGTTCCTAGTCAACCTGGACTCCTCTTAGTTCTTCTCTTTCTTCTAAGAGCTTCCTACTTCTTCAAATCATTTTTTGATCCACCATCTATCTTGTTACATCCTGCTAGTTTGCATTCTCCTCAGAAATTGATCCTAGAGGCCCTTTGTTTGAGCTATTTCCCTCACTAACGCAGGTTGCCAACCCAAACAGAGCTTTATAAAGCTCTTTGCCTATGTATAGGGAGCGTTAGTGGCCCAACTAACTCTCTGTTTACATTGAAACAAAGTGATAGTTTCCCATTTCCATGTTTTCTAGAAGATTTTGTGGATCAAAAGGGGGGGAACTTGTCTCAGGGGCTAAAGTAAGATCTGCAACAGTATCATGTTAACAAATTTGGTGTCTTGAAAATTTATTTTTAAGAAAATGTTTTAGTTTTTCTCTCTTAAAATACAATTTTTTTTAAAGAAATATTGATAAATTTTATTCATCCTTCTGTCAAAATAGTTGTAAGCTACTTCATTTTGGTTTTCAGTAGTTGTTAGGAAATATTGGGAAAAGAATCTTTCGGTTATGCAAGTGTTGAATGGCTTCAGATGCACTGACGAATCCATGAATATGTGAAAAGATGAATGTGTAAAATAAGACTTGTTTGCATAAGAAATTGAAAATTTTTTTCAGAGCATTGTTTTGCATGGTTTATTGAGTCGAGAGTCTCACCATATTCATACGTCAACACCCCTACCGAAGACAAATAATCAAGTACACTAAAATTTACATTAAAATCAATCAGTTACTCTTTTGAGCAAACCAACATTAGCTAGATTAGGACCTTGGGATAAGCATGTGAGTGAACTGCCCAAGGTTGAAAATCAAAACTAGTGTCGTTAACAAGTGAAAAATCATTTTGCACTCATATTACCAAGACCACTCCACTAACAACAGAGCGAAATGCGAGACAACATCAGACTGTAATTGAAGGTAGCCCACCTTTTCTTACAAATCCTTTGGGAATTTTGTGTAATGGTGGTCCCTTCGGGAATTTCAGAACTGAGTTAGGGACTCAGGTATCCTGCCCACACAATGTGCTATCTATGACTATGTCTCCCTGGTAATGTCTGTGACTTGAGGTATCTCTAGTGGCCAAAACTTGTAAGTACTTAGGCAAGGTGACTGGGAGGGGCTGTCCTGGTACCTAAACGGATGGATCTACTTTGTCTTTAGTTTTTGGGAGGGTTCTCGCCTTCACGAGAGTACTTGGCCCCTTAATCTAAGGTTCCGGTGAAGCTCAAAAGTAACTGTAACTATACATTTGGCCATCCTTATCTGTTATTCATTGAGAGACTGGGTTTCATCTCCAGTAATCGGTGCTTATTAGACGAGGTAATTTCCCTCTGTTTCCTAATTGATATATTAGTGTATTTTTTTCTTTTTATGTACCTAAGTGCTATCATTTTTGAGACTTTAAATAATATCACATTAAAATATATTTGATAAAACTTAACATTCACTGTGGCTACATTCAGCCCTCATCGTCAATCCAGATGATTGTTAGGCCTTCCTCCACTCATTGTGGAGGATCCGCCGAGTTCCACTGATTTAGATTCCTCATCTTCGAGGAATAAGTCTCCTAAATCTCACACGGGATCTGTGTGGACAACTGACGATTCCAGTTTGCTGGAGGATTTCTTCACGAAAGGATTTCTTCCTCACTTTAACACTCCACTTAAAAATCTGTCGGACCTTATCGTTGCTCCCGTGGTACCTATAATTCCTTCTTTAGTAGGTGGAACTTTCCCATCTATCCAGTTGACACCTCAAGGGTTGTGGAATTATAGAGACACTGCTGGTCCTCTACCACTTCCCCAATCAACGGTCATCACAACACCGGTAACGTGGAATCCCACTATCCCGTTCATCCCAAGTATGGAAACTCACATAACACCCTCTATAAGTGGAACCTAGAAGATGCCAGGTTCCACTCCTATGGTGCCACAAAGTATACCTTTGACTAGTGCCACATATAGTGCTCCATATAACACTCAATGTGGCACTATGGGCACTGTTCCAGTTTACCAACAACAAGGTCGGCCGCCAATGTATAGTTCCAACCCCCAGATTTAGATTTCTGGGGCAGTTCCTAATATGCACATGCCGGTGGGGAATTTCACAGTTCCCCCTCCATTCTCAGGCATGCATGGACATTCGTTGATTGACATGAGTGTTCCCTCTGTAAATCAAAGCCGTATGGTTAGTTTTGTGTCGGTTGGGAATCCACAAGGGATTCCCAACCAATCCATTGGGGCACCCTACTCATAGACTCAAATGAGTCAAGGGGGCACCACTGATACTGGGGGCAATTTCATACCCCAGTATCAAAATCCTCATGGAAATCCGCTTTACAACACCATACCGCAAAGCAACTGCTACACCACACAACCCATGTAAACTATGGGGAACCAAATGATGGGAGGAGCATAGAGATACTTAGGTCATCCGTCATCACCATGGTCTGAGTCGGGGGCACCCAAAAATCTACCTTTTTTGGCAAATTTGGATATTCCTGACTTATACAAGTTGACAAACGACCCCATCTACCATAACAATGGTTGCCGATCTCACATAAAATACTGACGAACAGTCCAAAGTTCGACGGAAAACAAGGGCAGCATCTGGGCACCCACATCACCACCTGCCATCTATGGTGTGTTTCAAACTCTATGGTCGGTGATAGTGTTCGGTTACATCTTTTTCCTCGCACCCTCACTGGCAATGCCATGAAATGGTATATTGAGTTACCACGCACATTAATGAATACCTTTGATGCTTTAGCGATCGAGTTCCTAAAGCACTTCCAGTTACCTATCCGCTATGAGACAGGGACAAAGCTCCTTACTTCATTTTGTCAGGATACAACCACCCACATCTCCAATCATATTCATGAATGGAGACATAGGTAGAGGTTGGTCAAAGCTCCCATCCCTGATTTTCTCTTAACAAACTAGTTCTTTAAGTCCTTACTCCCACAAATCGCTAAAGATGTCGCTCTAGGTGGTGCGGTCACAGAATACCAATCCATACGTCATGCCCAACACTTATATTTGATTTATTAACAATTTGGCACTCTCTATGACATAATCCCCCATGTTCCCGGTAACCCCAATCCTCCCACCACTCAGCACCCTAGAGTGCACGCTGACGAGATTGTCGGCACAACCTCTGGGGTCACAGTAAAACAACTCAGTGGTTCCATTTCCAAGCTAGCAGTGGACCCCTCTACCAAAGCGACTGCTCTTCCTGCCACTGCGATAAACTCCATGCAGTCTACATAGAAATCCAGTGGGAAGAACAAGAGGAATAAGAACAAGACCACTCCTTTTGAAGAGCAATCATCTAAGTATCCAAACCTGAAACAAAAGGGCACTGTGTCTACTGATGAGGAAAAGGATAAGGGCACCAAATATCCATGCAAACTCTATCTTGAGGACCACATAACCTGGCGTTGTCTACGTCTTCAAGAATGCACATATTACCTTGCTAAAAGAGATTCTGGTAAGGCACCTGCTATCCTTAAAAATCCTTTTCCTAATCAACAACAAAAAAATCTCGTTGCCAACCAACTGGAACCCACGTCAGGGGGCAGCGACGGTTCGCAACATCCTTTATCTGATGAAGGAAGTTCTACTGTTTACACATTTGAAACAATAGAGCTCACCATAAGATCCAAATATTATGGAGCTCCTGTCGCTCCGGCAGAAGAACCATCCTCAGGTCAAAACCTATTGCCACCCAATGATCTGCATATTGAAAGGCTGGTTGAGGGCTTTGTAATTCAACCCCCCAAGGGGAAACTTTGACGCACAATGCACAATACATATGCACATGTTGTCCAACACTACAATATCGTAGAGGATTTGGTGCAAGTTTCATTGGCTATGTCGACGCTCGAAGTATTACAAACATGCCCCAGCCAAAGGAATGCTTTGCTTTCAGCTATCAAAGGTATTGACCCTACGGATTCCATGCTAGCCATTTTCGACATGGACAAGTGTAAACCTCCCCTTTCCCACTAGATTGCATTCCAGGTGCATATCACTACGAAAGGTAAAGGTATACACCAAACTATCATCAATGAAGGTGCTTCAACCTGCGTCATGTTGGCTCGCCCTAGGTTCCCCAACCCTATCCCCGCCGTCAAACTCCCTTAAAGATTTCGACAGCTAGATCTTTGTCCCAAAAGGATACCTAGCTAGTTTTCCCATCACATTGTATCGAAAAACAATAATGGTGGATGTAAAAGTCGTGGACAAGAAACTCGACTATAATTTGTTGCCGGGTCGCAGTTGGACATATGCCATGATGGCCATCGTATCCACTGTCTTTCGTACCATCCTATTTCCATTGGATGGAAAGGTCCTTACAGTGGATCAGTTGTCTTTCTGCACCCCTGATTATTCACCATTACCAAGTGGCTCCGTACCCCTAGTAGGAGGTGGAACTGATAGTTATGTCAGTATCAGTACCGGTCATTTGAAGGCTTCTTCCTTTATGGGTTGTTTTCCTCTTCATCCGCCCTAGGTTTCACCATCAGTCAACATGCTTTCATCAATTCCTCATGAACTGACCAATCCTTGGATCCTAACAGCCCCTTCAGACCTTGACACATTCGGAGACGAGATGCCACTGTCACCAGCTGAATCGGCCTACCAAGGCATTCAATCTACATCCACATCTCCGGTCATGTTGGCTATCGCTGACAGTACCACCCCCCTTCCCATAACTGCTCCTCCTTTAGATCCATTCAATCAACTCATACCTACGAACGAAGTTGTTTGGGAAATCATGAGTTTTGGAGAGCAACATTGGGAGGATTGGCATCTTTGGGGTCCGACATATGATTCGGACATGATGCCTCTTCAAGTCTTGTCCTCTGACACAAAAAAAATCATTTCCCCACCCTATACAAGAATCCAAACTTTTGGGGTGGAAGAAAATATGGACGACACTTCCAGGTCATTACCCATAGATATTTCAATCACGACAGGCATTGTGGAAGACACCCAGATGTGAGCAAATTGCAGCCCTGAGGAAATTGCAAGCTCCACCTGCCTACATGAGGAATTCCATGATGAATTTATTTAGTCTCATGAGGAAATGCCCAACTTTAATCCATCGTTTGTCGTGCATGAGATCCAACTTTACGACGAGGAAAAACGAAATAGGTGGCCAATCCCTTCCCTCGAAATAACTGTTGAACCCATGCCGGACCCTACTGTTGAAGAAGAACACCTACTATACCTTAAATAGATGGATAAAACCCATCGAGATGCCGATTTGGCACTCCTAGCTCACAAGGAGCGGGTACAAACCCAATTTGCGAAAGAGGTTAGGTTTTGTTCTTTCCAAGAGGGTGACTTCGTATCACTCTATCATCCAAAAGACAACCTCTTGGAGGCATGCACACTTCGACCCATTTGGCTAGGTCCTTATGTCATAACAAAAGTCCTCCCCACGAGGGCATATGAACTGCAAGACTGGGATAGAACCCCACTCAAGGAGCCCACATATGGGCTCTATATGAAAAAGTATTGTGCCTAGTATTGCACTGGGAATGTGCTTTGTAATTTTATGTATTCATAAGTTTTTCTTAGCTTTTTTGATGTCATTGGATTATTTTGTTATTTAGTGGCGTACTTGTCTCATGCATTCTTCTTGCAATGCAGATGTTGTCGTTGCCCTTAGCATACGTAGGATACGCGGATGGTGCCAGTCATCACACATGGCACATTGCATCAGCTGCTTGGGTCATATATACACCCGAGTCGGAACTATTTTGCTCCGGGGGGGTCTTTCTTGGTACTGCCACCAACAATATTGCCAAGTACATGTCTGTCATTTCGCTTCTCATTGAAGCATCATCAAGGAGCATCTCTAATCTAGTGGTTAGGTTAGACTCCCAGCTAGTTGTTATGCAATTGACAAACCATTATCACGTCTGTAATCCAGCCTTGTTACGTAACTATCTAAGGGTGTGACTCTTGGAACGTCAATTTGAAATAATCACATATGAGCATGTTCCTCGAGAATTAAATACAGTCACTGATTCGTTAGCTAACTATGTATTTGATTGACATTTGTACCATTCTTTATAGCAGCATGCATGAGAAGTAAAACATTTACTAAAATTAAAAATTTATTACAAAAAACATTTAAAACACATTTACACCACCAAAATACCAGAAATATATATATAATATATATAATATATATTATATAATATATTATATATATATATATATATATATATATATTTATATCAAATCCAATTTTTTACATCAAAATATTCCAAAACTTGGATGATTTAAGTACAAAATGGCTCAAAGCGTAGCTACAAACACTCATATGCCTATGCTAGAACACCTACTAAAATGAGCCTATTGCTCAAGAAAAGCTAAAACAGCTCTAGCTACCCTCCAAAGAGGAACCAGAAACCGCTCAGGGACACCAACGGTGTGTCGCTGCATATGAGTGGAATCTCCCTCATAGGAAGGGGGGGACACCCATAGTTAAACCCTTTAGGTTCCTTAGAACCTTGCGGAGACTGCCAGCATCACCCCCTCCAGCAAGTAGTTGGTCGCCTTGTCGCACATAGTGAGGTTCGCCTGCAGGTCGTACTGGCGCCACATCTGTGTTAAGCATAAAAGTTTCATGTCAGTTATTATTTCACCATTAAAAAACATTACATATACATTCACAAGCGCAAAAATACTTAAGTAATATCAAAATTATTCTCACCTTAAGGACCCCAGTTGGTCCCTGGCTGTATAATCAAGTTTGGGTCACCGATAAAGTCCATGCCTTCATAGGCATAGTCATCAACAATCAAAATCTGGCTATGGAGCGAATGGAAGAAGTCTTCGTTAAAGAAGTGCCGGAGTGGTCCTCCTCATGTGTGAGGAACAAGTGATGACCAACAACCCTACCTTGGCTCCCTCAGATCAAAGGGACCTAAGCTCACCCGTGGGCGCATGACTGGTACCCTCTCAAGGAAAAATGAGACTATGATGGTACCGTACCCAAAACTGTGTTGGGTACAGGTCTTGTATGCTGTTAATTTTGCCTTCAACTGGCGAAGAACTACTTCACACCAAATTGAACATCTGGGGCTGGACACAGTCAATAGCAAGCAATAGTTGGGCCTTTGTCGCTATGTGGGGACTTTTTGACCCTCCCAATCGCACAATCAACCATAAAAATGCCCTCATAGGTCGAGATCGAATCCTCTCTATAGGGACTCTGTTGCTAACTAGTCCACTCTCAGGGATGCAGTAGATCTCTACCAGCTCTGTAGTAGATCGTGGATTTGACCTACCATCAATGAGGTTTGCTTGTGCCCCACAGCACGACAAACCAGTCAAAAAGTAAATGTCATCCCAGCCAATCGCCAGCTCCTGCTCTCTAATCCTGAACACTTGCTCATGTTCATCTCAGCGCTGTATGATCCATCTCAGTAAATCCTCCTGTCCTTTCATCGGCTCTAGCTTTGCATAATTCAACAAGCCGCAGTGGTGTAATGCAAGTATGCATGTTGGATTGTTTTGCATCAGCAATTCCTTATTGTTATGGGCTCATCCTCTCAATAGGTGAGTCATTTCAGCTTGAAACCTGCACAAAATAACCCTAAAAATAGTTAAAATGGGGCAAGATCACTTAAGGAATCCATGCATGAGGGTTTTAATTGCGCCCTACATCCCCAACGCTACCCCCAGTGCTGCATAGGGAGGATTAATACCCTCCAGTGGCTCGTATAAAGCATTTAACACTCCCTACTGGCCATATGGAGGGCACTAGTGCGCAAATAAGGCTATAGGGAACCTCAAATCTGCAAAATTCCACCCATAAAATTGTTAAAAAAGGTTTAGTAAGGCATAGAGCATGGTTTTAGCTCTCACCTGGGACTGACGGCACGTCGAATGGTCGCCTGGATCTCCTACAATGGTCCATGGAAAATCTGCTCCTCTTTAGCTCCAACAAGCTCTCACAAACTTTAAAATAGTGAAAATGATGCATGTGAAAGCTCAAAGCATCTCCTTATATAAATTTGAGAGACAGGATTTTTTTACAATCATTAAAGAGGAAGTAGTCCATTTTCCATGATTTTTATCATGCATGAACCCAGATAATAGGAATTGTTGCCTTTTATACTTTTTACCGCTTATGATGAAAGTACTTTCAGGAATGAAAAGCAGTAAAAGCTGCATGCAATTCTCAATAGACCACTTTTGGAGATATTTTATTTCTCTTTAAAAAATATAAACATCTCTGAGTATTTTGTTGTGGGGCTTATTAAAAATATATACCATGATCAATAGAGCACTTTTAGGATATTTATTGCTCTTCAAAAAATATAATCATCTTTGAGTTCTCATCGTTAAGCTTGTTAAATCGTTGGGACTATGGCCAGAGAACTTTTTGTGATATTTTATTGCTGTTTAAAAAATAATAAACATCTCCAATTTTTTCATCATTGCACTCGTTAAATATATGTAATAATGCTCTGAGCAACTCTTTTTCGATCTTTTTCCATCTCATAAACTGAAAAGGACCAAAGGAGCATTCTTTTTAGGCACTTTTTTCTCTCTCTTTAAATCGAAAAAATCCCAAGCTATGTCTTGCTGCTTGTTAAACTTGCTAAAGATGACTTGAGCACTCTTTTAGGTACTTTTTCTTGCTCGTTAAAACTGAAAAATCCCAAGTTTTGCTACTGGGCTCATTAAAAATTCATGACAAAACACGAGTTTAGTCTTTCGCCTTGTACTCATAACAAATGAGGTTGACATCTATTGGAAAAAGGTTTCTCTTTATCCGGGTTCAATAGATTAAAAGACGGAAAAGTAACTGATCCAGGTATACTATTAACCTTTTTTCACACCCGATTAACAACTATGACAAAGGGACCACCATGGAGTCTCTATTTACGATCTTTTCAGACTCTCTAAATATGAAAAGACCACTAAGTTTTCTAGTCTAGTCACTTTAAAAACATAGACAAGATATAGAGTCGTTCTTTTTACGATACTTTTTAGACTCTTAAAACATGAAAAAATCGACGAGTTTTCCTGTCTAGACTCCTTAAACTAATTAGATAGGTCAAAGAGTTGTTCTTTTTGAAATCATTTTCAGTCTCTTTAAAAATGAAAACATTGATGAGTTTACCCATTTGGACTCATTAAAAAATCATACGGGAAAGTGGACAATAGAACTGTATTCCATATTTGAAAGCGTGGTTTGGCAGCACTCATTCCCTTGAACATGGCACTCCCTTAGATAAACCTTCATTTTGATAGCCTCTCAATATGAACCCTACTAATCTATGAGTTTTTAACCTATATACCCTGATGTAATTGCATCTTCGTATCTTAAACACTTTGTAGTGTTCATGAGTCTAGTGATGTCTGGTTAAAACCATTTTTGTGCCTTCTATTGTTCAAGGGTCCCCATTTGTTTCCTCTATCAACCGATCATATATATCCTTTCATCATGCCCTCCATTGTTTAGACCCAAATGCTCAAAATATTCCTCAAAAAAAAAATCATTCTTGTCTGGTTTCGTGTCGACTCATGTAGGACATGTCGTTGCCTACCTTTCGATAGGTTTCTTCCTATCGACTTCAACACTCTATCTAGGAAGATAACCCAGAAACACATTCAGTGCCTTGGTACTTGTAGACATTAGTGGCAGGTTACCTTGTGTTTGATCACGATTTTTCATTATTGGCTCTTGGTTAAGCGATTCTACGAGTGTTCGACGACAATGAAAAATTTTCACATTCGCTAGTTTGCACTGTGCATGTTGGAGACCATCATCATTATCGGTGGTGTTCCTTGCATCCGTTAACGGTCTCCATTATTGGTTGGTAATCAGATGATTTTGTGCATGTTTGACGTCAACACATCATATCACATGTACTGATCTATGTTTCTCGGTGAAGCGGGAATCAAGACCTTGGGTAGAGGCTTGCATCATTTAGCCTTGTTTCCTTTCTCAAGCTACAAATATTGTTCTTTGGAGACAACTATCTTAGGATGATCTATTATGACATTGGATCCGCTCTGTGCCATCTTGGCAGCTAGCATTGTTATATCTCAGATGAGAAAATTACTCTAACATAGCTACTGAGCATGGGAATGCCCGACTCTGGACATGATTTTAGTAGTTTATATATATGTATCTATGTTGTATCAGGTTTTCCTTGCTGCCCGAAACTTCTCTCTCTCTCTACAAAATTTTGACAGAAAATTACAGTTTTCACAAAGTATTTCGGCCATCGTCTCTGCCTCTAATCTCATACTTTAGGGGGCATATGTTATAGGAAAAAATGGCCTCCTCATCAATTCAGAGGTGAAAGACAAGATTATTGAATCAAAGACCACAATTGCAGGCCTGGAATCCACACTAACGCTCTCTGCACACTGTTAACCTGCTTTATAAAGCTTGTTACCAAGCATAGAGGAGCTTTAGTCACCCTGCTAACTCATGTTGTTAGACCAGGTAGAGAGTTAGTGAACCTAAGGGATGTTCAGAAGGTCATGCCAACAAATCTGCTCATAAATATCTAGATATTAAATCCCTAAATTTGCTCAAGAAAAGCAAGGAAACTCAAAAAATCAAGATATTTGGAGAAATTCCAATCTGAGAATGAAGGCAAATGGGAAAAAGCTTGTAAACATGGTAGGTTCATGGCTTTTGCCCTAATGAACTCTAGGAGGAGCTTGGCAGCCCTAATTTGATTGCTACATAAGCAGCGAGAGGGCCATTGCAAAAGGGTTAGAGCATTTAGAAGGATAGCCCATTGAGCTGTTTTGAAACTGTCATATTCTTGAAGAAGAGAGTTGAAAGAGGGAGAGAGAGATGGGAAGAAGGGGAAAAGGAACGCTGATACAATGGATGGTCGTGATCACTCTTGCATTCTGAATATAGAACTGCAGTTGTGTTCCCCACTCCCTAATGTCGGTAATGTTGTTCATTTATTTGTTCATTCTGATGCTTGTTGAGATGAGTAGTTAAGTTATACACTAATATATGTTTATTGTGCATTCTTACATTAGTTTTCAAGAGCGTTTGCTGTGATGGGTTTGCCTTGTCCTTTGTGCAGGAATTGTCTTGGAGCCGGCCTTGAAGGGGTTCTTCTTGCTGCATAGAGATCCCTAAGAAAATCTAGAAGGAAGCGAAGGTGATCCTTTCTCCATACCTTGTTAATTTATGTTTGATAGATGAACCTGTGTGCAACTTGGTAGCTTTTGCAATAATCTTACGGTCTGTCGAAGGTCTCAGGAAGGCCTTTGAGGGTAGTTTTCATCCCGTGCATTTTACCCCATAGCAGTAGTACCCATAATTTTATTAATTGTAAGATAGCCAAGGAATTGAATTGCTTCCTATATCTAGCACTAGAGTGTCGAGTGATGGTTGCAAGTGGAGGAACCATAAATTTCTTTGGAAAGTGCCATAATATCAAGCTATCCATGGGAGAATATGTATTGAATAGCCCAATGATTTCCATTCCAATGGGTGGTGTTGATGTTGTATTAGGAGTCTAATGGCTTCAATCCTTGGGTACTATAACTTTTAATTTTCAAGAAATTTTCATGAAATTTTGTTCGGAAGGAAAGGAAGTTGAATTAAAGTGTATCACAAGGAAACCAAGAAATATAATCAACTCTAACATAATGACGAAGCTTCTAAAGAAAGAACAATGAGGTGTAATTGTACAATTATGTTCTCTGGAGGTTCCCACATTGAAATCATCTATTTGTCCAGATCTCCAAAAAGTCTTGGACAATCATTCCAAGGTATTTGAGACTCCCAAAGGCCTCCCACCTATTCATGACCATGATCATGCTATTCATTTGATTCTAGGAAGTGTTCCTCCAAACATTAGGCCTTATAGATATCCCTATGCCCAAAAGAGTGAAATTGAACATATGGTTGTAGAAATGCTAGAAGATGGTATAATTCAACATAGTCAAAGTTCTTTCTCTACTCTAGTAGTATTGGTGCACAAGAAGGATGGATCATGGTGCATGTGTCCGGATTATAGGGAGCTCAACAAGCTCACTATTAAAAATAGATTTCCCATTCCTGTCATTGATGAATTATTGGACGAATTGCATGGATAAATTTACTTCACCAAGTTGGATCTTCATTCAGGATATCATCAAATCAGAATGAAGTATGAAGACATTCCAAAAACAACATTTAGAACTCATGAGGGTCATTATGAATTTGTGGTCATGCCTTTTGGCCTTACCAATGCACCTTCTACATTTCAAGGTTTGATGAATTGCATTTTCAAACCCTTCCTTAGAAAAGTTGTGTTAGTATTTTTTTATGATATACTGATCTATAGAAAGTCTTGGAAGGATCATGTTCAACATGTTAATAGGGTGCTCAAACTATTGGAGGAGTAACAATAATATGAAAAAATTTCCAAATGCTTCTTTGGAGTATAAGAGGTGGAATATCTGGGTCATATTGTATCTCATGAAGGTGTTAAGGTAGACCCTAGAAAAATTAAAGCCATTAAGGAATGGAAAATCCCCACATCCATAAAGCATTTGTGAGGATTTCTTGGGTTAACAGGCCATTATCACACGTTTGTTAAGAATTATGGGAGAATAGCAGCACCTCTAACAACATTATTGAAGAAAGATTCATTTTCATGGACTCCAAAAGCAACAAAAGCCTTCTGACACCTTAAACAGGCAATATGCCAAGCACCGGTCTTAGCTACACCGAACTTCACAAAAACCTTTATTGTAGAATGTGATGCCTTAGGAAATGAAGTTGGTGTTGTTTTAATGCAAGAAGAAAGACATATTTCTTTTAAAAGTCATCCAATCAAAGGAAAATATTTACACAAAGCTATTAATGAGAAGGAAATGTTGGCAATACTAAATGCACTTAAGAAATGGTGACCCTACCTAATGGGAAGACACTTCAACATAAAAACAAATCATGACAGTATTAAATATTTTTTAGAAAAAAGACTATCTTTAGAAGAGCAGCAAAAATGGGTCATAAAGATGTTGGGTTATGACTTTGAAATCATCTACAAAAAAAGAAAGAAAAATGTTGTGGCAGATGCACTCTCAAGAAAGGATGAGGATGTGGAAACATTGATTTGCGCCATTTATATTATCCAACCAGATTGGATAAACGAAGCAAGGGATGAATGGAAGAATGATGAAGAAGTTTGGGCATTCATTTAAAATCTACAACAAGATCCCAGTACATCTTATTCATTTAGCTAGAAAAATGATTCGTTATGGTACAAAGATTGCTTATACCTATGTAAGAATTCCCAACTCAAAAAAAATATTCTTATGGAATTGCACACTTATCCCTTAGGAGGGCACTCGAGATTTTAAAAAACTTACCATAGGGTTAAGAAGGATTTTTTTTTTTGGATGGCCTTAAATCGGATATTCAAAAGTTTGTGGTGGAATGTTTGGTTTGCCAACAAAATAAATTTGAAACAATTAATACCCCAGGTCTATTACAACCTTTATCCATTCCAAGCCAACGTTGGAAGGAGGTTTCAATGGATTTTATCACATGTATACTCAAGTTCAAAGGAAAGAGTGTCATCATGGTGGTAGTTAAAAAACTTACCATGTATGCACACTTTTGTGCATTATCTCATCCATTTAAAGCCAATACAGTTTCTATTGCATTTATGGAAACAATTCAAAAGCTACATGGAAACCCAAATATTATTATAAGCGACATAGATCACATTTTCACTGGAAATTTTTGGACAAAATTATTTTCTTGTCTCGGTACTCAGTTAGCTCATAGCTCATCTTATCATCCTTGATATGATGTGAAAACTGAGATAGTAAACAAATTTTTGAAAGGATATCTTCATTGCTTTGTCTTTGATAAATAAACACAATGGGTCAAATGGTCGCATCTAGCTGAATGGTGGTATAACACTTCCTTCCATACTATAGCAAAAGTGACCCCATTTATGGAACTTTATGGATATCATCCACCATCCATCACAACATTTTTAAGAGAAAATTCTAAGGTTCAAGGAGTGGAATATCACATTGAGCATCAACAAAAAGTTCTCCAACTCTTAAAGGATAACCTCACTTTGGTGTAGAATAGAATGAAACAATAGGCATATCAACATCACAGCGAAAGAAGTTTTGATGTAGGTAATTGGGTATTCCTACGGCTAAAACCCTATGAAAAAATGTCCATCAAGAAATCTAAGAAGGATAATAATTATCACCAAAGTATTATGGTCCATACAAGGTGTTGCAAAAGATTGGTACTATGGAATACAAAATGGAGCTTCCTACAACTTCCTGAGTGTACCCAGTTTTCCATGTTTCATGTTTAAAGAAGGTTATAGGTGACAAGCTCCCAATTCAAACAATATTGCCAGAACTTGATGAGGAAGGAAAAATCATATTGGAACCTGAAGAAGTCACAGAAACAAGAACTTGACAACTACAAAATCGATCATTTTCGGAGTATGTCATCAAGTGGAAGAACTTACCCACTGATGATTCCACATGGGAGGATGAGAATTTTATACAGAAGCATCCAAAACTACTCACGCATTGAGGACAACAATTTTATGAAGGAGAGGGGTATGTTAGGTCCCTATAATACTAGTGATTCCCCCATTACTATTGTCATTGTAGCCCTTATTGTTATTATTGTGCCCCTATTGTCCCCATATTGTTATTGTTGTGCCCTTATATTATTATTGTTATGTCAACTTTGATTATATTGTGACCCTTTACAATCCTATATATAGAAATGAGGTTTAGTCATTTGTATCATCCAAGAATTGTTCGTTTTTGTAATGTAAAGGAGGTTTTCCCCTCAAAGAGGCTGATTTTGAAGTCGTTGATCTATATTTTCTATCTTTTTGTGAGCTGGTTCATAACATGTTTGATATCAAATATGTATATGTATATGAGTCCTTGATTTAAAGGTCTCCTGACAATGATTTTTCTCATCCTTGAAAAAGCTCATAAATCATCTCAACCATCACTCTCTGTCCTTCATGCTTTAGGGGGCATCTCTTACACAATATTTTGTCACACTTCCCAGACTTCCCTATGACATACCCCGAAGTGTTGGAAACATGACCATCATGTAATGTACTCATTCATATATGCAACTCAGATCTCCCTAAGACATATATTGGAAAATGGACGTAGCTTCCCCTGAAGGAAATATCTCTAAAACCATAATTTGAGAATCATCACTCTTATGATATTGAAAACCACGATGGTTACCTATTGCACTATAATGGACCTACTATGATCCCTAAAAGGAAACTTTCCAAAAGAGGATTAAAATATTCGTGATCTAGAATCTTCTAGACCGGTGAGCTAGAGGTTGTTCAATGTAGATGAGGTCGAGTTCTCCTAACTTGGCCTCTTGGTATTATCCGTATGAGCTAACTCCTTGAGATGAGGGCCTACTCCTATCTTTGGAGAGATCATAACTCTCTTTTGTTGCTTATATATTCAACCTTTCCCATTCCCAAATGGTTGGTATTTGTATATTTGCACCCTTATGCCTATATGATACTCATTTGGCTTGGAGAAGGAGTGCTTGGAGAGCTTAGCTTGGACTTGGACATTCATTCAAGGAGAGCCTATTGACATCAAGGCTTGGTTGTATGCTTCCTCCTTTATTCTATTAATATACAACCGCTGGTTCATTTTCCACAAATGTGTATGTTGATGTATCATTTGTCTTAACGCTCCTTGATCTGTTAAGGAGGTTACTTTTGAATATGTTATTTGTATTTGCATGCCTTGTTGTGCCTTGATCTCTTGTGTAGGTGTATAAACATTGTGAACAACAAGAACGATCCCGTGATGCAAGTGATTCAAGGTCTTCAACAAAGGATGATGTGATAACATTAGAACGAGGCCGACCATCATCTTCGTCTCTCTTTTTAATTTTAACTTAGGAAGGTGTCTAGTAGATTTCCATGTAGGTTTCTACTCCCACTCATTGGGCTAGAGGGACTGTCTCTGTCCGCAAAGAGGATTTACCTAGACAACACCCTCAGAGCCCCATAACCAGATCTTCTTAACTCTGCATATATATATATATATATTATATATAGATATATATATAGATATATATATATCTTACATATGGTCACCTTTATTACATATACATGCCTCTACATTCAATCTATATTATACATGGATCATGCCTTCCCTACATACATACATACATACATACCATACATACATACATACATACATACATTACATACATACATACATACTATTACATACATACATACATACATACATACATCATACATACATAACATACATATATTATATATATATATATATATATATATATATTATATATATATATATATATATATATCGTGCTCCACACCCTGCGGTTCCACTACACCCAACTAAATCAGATGGCCAGAAGTTGCCCACGTCGTCCCAACGCTTTCATTATAGATCTCCTTATGCATCAGAGATGACCCTTGGGGACATGTCATCCTGTTTTCCCTATCTCAATAATTCTTAGGCACAATCCTTTGTTACCCATCGGGGCCTCTTTACTAGGCTTGTATGTATAGTGGGGCCACATGATGTCCTTCCCCATTGGTTCGCCACTACAAATCTCAATGCCACTTCACCCCAATTCCTTTGTCCCTGCATCTTCCTTCATTGCACCTCTTTACTTTTCTGGGTTCATAGCATTCGACTGACTTGTCAGGTAAGACCACCTCTCCACCAATCAGAAAACTTGCTAGTGTACACTCTGCCAACATGACTTGGCTTACGTCATCCTGCATACTTCATCCCAGCGCATACATTCATTCCACCCTTTATGATTTTGAGGTGAGACCTCTAGGTCTACGTGGACTGGTGGGCCTCACCTTTTCACATCACTGCTTCCAAATGACCTAAAGTGGTTCCCAACACCACGTCATCTTGATGCCTATGCCCCAATGTCTATTTGCACACTCACTTTCATTAAAAAATCAGGGTGGGTCCCTCTGGGACAAGTCACCTTGGTACTGATCTCCCGGTGATCTCTTTCATAATACATATTACACCTTCAGGGTGGGGGGCACCAGGACGCATAATCCCAACCTCATCTCCCTGGTGCTTTTCTTTTAGGTGTTTCTTTATCTTCCGAGAACAATTACCCAGGACACATGGGTTGGTGGGATGCACCCTCACATGACCCTTGCTCTTGGTTGATACACGTGGTGGGACTAACACATAATCCCATGCTACTCACTCACTCCTTTTTTCATGCATACTTATGAATGTTTCGTGGTGAACCTATCAGGTTGACTTGTTACATGGGTCTGACCCCAACCAATAACATATTTTGTGGGCCTATGTTTATGCCAATGTATCCCGATTGAAATCATCCCTACTAATACATTTTGCGATGCAAACTAAACTCTCGGGATAGAAGCACTGGGCCACGTCAGCTTCCTCGTCCAATCATGATAGGGGAAATTTGGGTGCACCGAGACTAGACTCCCATGGCCAGGGTTCTTCCAATTTAAATGATACGGTTAGTTGACCACATCATAAGTTTAAGTCTCCTCACTATTTTACTGCAAAATTTCTCGCAATTGATCATTGCCATGGCTCAACTAGAGGGAACTTGTCAAACCCAAACAACCTATTTGATCTTTGTCTCAGTGGTCATCACCAAATCACCTTCCCTCTCTGTGCCTATAGCCTTCTACTAGTTTATTCGACCATGGCTTGACCATAATGGTTTTGCAAAAATCAAGATCCGAAACAAAATTCGATAATGCATATGGTGACTTATTGAAGAACCTACTAGCGCTACCCCTCTTGATCATAGAACAAAAGTTCTCCTCTCAAGTCTGCAAGAGTTGTAAAATACTAGAAGGGCCCTAAGGAGATCAACATTCCCTAATGGTCTGCAGGATAATGGGCACCTTAAGGCTTGTAATGCCTTGACCAAAAACACTATTGTGCTTGTTGAAGACCTCCAGGAATACTGAAATTTCATGGCTAAGAAGCCTCTTATGTAAAGACATAGGTTGTTATAGTTAAAAGAGGAAGTTATCCTCGACATTGACTCATGCCTCATAAAATGATTCATAGGCTTGTAACCAATATATATTTATACATTTATATATGTACACATAGACCCTGTTAGCACAAGAATCCTCAATGTAACCATTATTCGTTATTAAAAGAGGTTCTTATGCCCATGTTTGTAATGTTTTTTTAGATATATATAGCTCTTTTCAATGCCTTCAAGGCTTCACAATATATGTTATTTATCCTCATACTAAATCACATTCATGTATTTCATAAGCACACCATTTCAACCAAAAAATGTAACATGATCTTGTTGGTTAAGTATAGACATAAGCAATTTAGAATCATAAGGACACAATGTAGTCCTAAACTATTCTCTACAATAACATGTCAAAATTAGAATTGCAACAAACTTCAATTCATTTATAGATACCATTCCAATCCATAAATCAAAACATGTATTCATGGGCATTGGAGATACATAAGAGCATGTATCTTGTGATTTCTAGGGAAATTGAGTATGGGACAAGGACTCTCCACCTAACCATAGATGATTTGGAGCCAAGCTACTTGTAGTTGACACCCTTGAGAAATATTATGAGGGTCTAATCTTGTCTTTCTCAAGGGAATAAACACCATTCTACTACTTAAAATAGGGAGTCTACAGGTTCATCTTCCTCCACTCACTATCTGCTCAACAATTCACCAATGCATAGGAAATATCGATGCCAACTGCTCCAACTTCCATCTATCCAATAATGGCCAAACAATGCACAGGGAAAACTTAGAGGCCTACTGTCTTTTCTCTATTCTTCTATGCTACTCCATTTCTCATATGTGCTACCTCCTGCAATACCAATTATGCCTTGCCCTGTGATCTATGACTACTGTTTTTGAGTCAAGCTCCCTACTGCTTGACTATATTTATGTGGCTCCAAGTTGTTGTGCATCCAACACTGCGCTCTCCCCTCAATGAATTTGAGCTCCTCTTCTCTTCTCTGCTCTATATGTGAGTCACATTCAACTATTTTCTTTGCTTGTTGTTCCCCTTGTTGTTGTTCACTAACTCATTTCATCCTTTTTCATTTGTTAGGTTTCCCAAGGCAACATGGGATTCATCCCTTGTCTTCCAATTAAGGCTCAACAACTAGAATTGAATGGCTATCCAAAACTATCTAGTTTATCCCTTCAACAAGCAAGATGAATTTCCCAAGCAATTGACCTCCCCAAACCTCTTGGAATCCATGTCCCTAACTCAACCCATTTCATTTTTAAATTCAATTACATTATGAAATTATATGGCCAACTCAAGCCATTCATAAGATGGCCTGTTACAGACCCCTCACCCTTGGGGGATCACTGTCATCAGTTTTCTCTATTCATATACATAGAGAAAACATGCTAAATTAAGAAATCATAACCGTACTATCTTTGGAGCTTTATTTTACATCTCTTTAGAATATTTACATATATTTAAATGTCACACATCTAAAACTGCTTTCTCAACAACTAAATAATTATAATTTTTTTTTTAATTAAATGCACCACTTTCTATGGTTCCTTTTCTATTTCCTCGTGCCTTTGCTGCACCAAATTCGGCTTGGATTTTTTGTCCTTCATTTTGGAAGGTAATTTTCCTATAATGCCCAACATTTCCTTTCATTGCTATCCTATTCCATTAGCAAACAATTCTTGACTCATTACTTCCCAATACAACCCTAATGTGCTTTTGATTCCAATAAGCTATGCTCATGATCAAAAAACCCAATTTATTTTTTGGTCTTCCCTTCTCTGCTTCTCAGTCCCTTGGGAAATCCAACTACCCCCTCTCCATATTGTCACTCACCTTCCAATTTCAGGCATCTGATTCTCTACTTCTTATTCCCTTGGGCAATCCATCCATTGGCAAGGCTTCCTCGTAACAAAAGGGTCCACAATCAAGGTAGTCCTGCCTTATCACAATTATATAGGTCAAAAACTGATTCATGGTAATCAATTAACATCATTGGTGTTAGTGTATCATAATGGCCCCAATCTCAAAGTATTTAATCAATTCTCCACTACACACTCTGATGTATTCCTTCTGCAACTATTTATCTTACGGTTGGGTCCATCCACCCAACTAGGCGATTTCATACTTTAATGCATCATAACACGTATATCTCCATGAGTCCCATAATTAAGGAAACGCAATAACTTTAAATCATACCTCACTAGTAGCCTATTTCATGAGGTGAACTTGGAATTTTCATTTATTTCCTATCCTAACAAAACCAGGTTATCTCATAACCCCAAACCATCATAAATCAAAATATTGAATTTAGATTCATAAAATATAATTTTCAAAATCCATGAAATAATGATGCTTATCATGCTTTTATAATTTCTACTTCCTTTACACACATTGGTTCATTAAACCATCTGGAAAGCACCCAACACCTTCTCTTCACTTTGACCACGTACACACACAGAATTGGTTACCAATATGGAAAGCACCTAGTGCCTTCTCTTCACTTTGACCATGTACATACACTATATTGGTCCAGTGTCTTCTCTTCACTTTCATCACATACACACATTAGATTGGTCCAGTGCCTTCTCTTCACTTGACCATGTACACACACTGGATTGGTTCAATTTCTTCTCTTCTCTTCTCTTTTACTTCCACTCCAAGGTGGATATATATATGTGTGTGTGTGTGTGTGTGCAAGCCCTTTTTCTACCTTACGAATATGGGCACTACCACTCAGGTAATATATTGTCGACAAGAGGTGTACTTGTCACCATTCATAGGTTCCTTTCCACCTAAACAGACACAAACAATCCCATATCTTCTTGGATCTAACACATGCCCACACTAGCCCACACATAAACACTTTACACATAAATGCAAAATAGGCCCGAATAGTCCCATACTTACCTATCTTGAAAAATTTGCACATACACAACACACAGGTCCAGATAGTCCCATACCTTCTTGTCTTGAACACATTGTAGAACACACACTTATACACATGGTACGACACAACTCACGTAATACAATTTTACCTTATTCCCATGCACAACACATGCACATTTACAACAAAAGCACATATACACATAACATGTCACATTACACAATACCACAATAATTTAGAGACCACCTTATCTGTCATGACATAGGATCATGTTTCCATTAATCTAGACACCACCTTCTCTTCATGTAGGTGAACTAGGCCATTCTGCCTCATTTGTTTTTCCCATGTTCTCAACCTTGACATGGGCATAGTATAAGAGTTGTATTATAATTTAGAAAAAAATCCTTTCTTCCCAATAAATTCCTCATCACAGTGGGAATCCTTTTGTGCCATCCATGTTTGCATTAAATAAATTTAAATAGTCCATCTTCCACAAGAAGAGTCCCTGACAAAACCACGTCAGAAAAAATGACATTCTCATAGGTGTAAAAGTATACATTAATTATCCCAATCATGTATGAAATATACCACCATTCATCAACATAACCATCAGTGCATCATGCAATATCCATCAACATAATCATGTGTGCAAGATATAAGCACTCATCAACATAATCACATATGAAATATATAAAAGTAAAAGTGCAAGTATAGTCAGGGATTAAGAGAACTCCCTTATTTCCATTTTCCTGGTTACACATCTCTGTCCATTATCCTTATGGACTCAACCAACTCATTAGGTTGTTACATTACTTAATCATGGCCACAACAACCACCATCTTGTGCCACAGAAATCCAAGGTTTAGCTAAATCCCTAATTGAGGCCAAGAATGCCTTATACTGCCTTCTCACATAGTTATTGTCTCATTTTTACTTAATCTTTTTGTCATTCCCATTGCCCAATAATGTTCCTTTTTTCTCAAGCTTTACTCAACATGTTTTCCTTCATGGCTAACAAACACTCCCCTCTCCTTTTTTCTCTTATGGATTCCGTGGCCTTCATGCCACTCCAACCTCCTTATTCCAAGATCCCTAAGCGTGAAATTCAATTTTCAAAAATCAAGGGCCAATCCAAGAGGAAGAAGAAGGGAAATCATTGAAAAAGGACATGAAATTCACAACAATGGTCATACATAAAGCCACAATAAATCAACTTCACACACAATACCAAAACAACATGATAACAAAACAAAAAACCAACATGGCCATGCACAAGTATAAACGAAATGATATCAGTCCGTGAAGCCAATATCTTAAAGCCACAACACACAAGCATAAAATAAACAATACCCCCAAAATAAGCTCAATCTCCATGAGTCAATCATTCATGGCACTTTCAACCATCATACAAGTGTGTATATGTACAATTATAAATTAGTTCAAGGCTTCTTTACAACGCTAGCAGCAACCTTGAAGTCTTATGTTCCCCAATTGTTTATAAGGAATATTTTCAACCTATATCTGCATCTTTCAAGGGCATTGAGAGATTTGTGCCTCCTTCTCCTTGACATTTTCCTGTGCAAATCCATGTCCCTGTAGTTTGCATGGGCTCTTTTCTTCCTTTTCTCCTTGTGGGGGAAATCAATTTTATGATGCTCTTCTCCACAAACCCAACAAGAGATTATCCCCTTCTCCTTTTCAGCCTCTTGAGGCATATTCCTAATCCTACCATTCCTCCTATTTGAGGATTAATATTGGTATGTCATCTCTCGCAGCTTTTTTCGAAATACAACCTCCCACTCAGCCAGTTATTGTTGTTTCCTGGTGAGTTTTCTAAGTTATACCTTGTATATTTTTAACTCATATTCTAGGTCCTTGAGCTTGACCTCCAAATCCCTGAGCGTTATTTTCCTTTAGGTAAATGTCCTTACTCTTTGTTCTCGATGGACTTGGTCCATTTTCTACTACACCATGCTATGATACATGTTTCCTTTTGATGCCACTGATTATTTCTATGTTCTGCCACATTCACTCAGCTATTAGTGCATAATTAAATAAAATAGTATACCAGTTGCCTTACCCTGCTATACCCAACACACTGCCCTACAACTGAATACATTTCTCAATTTTCATATTAGTCACTATTGACGGTGCTAGATGTTTCCAACATATAAGGGAATCTATTCAATGTGAAGTTTTGATTTGACCTCACACCGTTTGGTGTAGGAGTCCCATCTGGTTATACGGCTTGACCACCATTGGAAAGGTTTAAAATATATTCCTTGGTTACAAACACATACAAGAGAATGTAAACCCTTTTTGGGGCAACACATATGTAAGATTTGTGAGACACCCAATGTAAGGGGCACGAGGGAACATGCACGACTGGTAAAAGGAAAACGAGCCACCAGATAGAAAAGTAGTAGTACTATGCTAAAGGGGGACCCGAGAAGGAAGAGAAAGTCTTGTTGATTACCTGTGGATTAGTGCACATAATAAACAAAAATCATGAAAACAAAGAAACACTTATTCAATAATGACTATATCTAAGCAATGAATTAGATCATTAATTTAGTCTGCAACTAAAGCAACATATATCATAAACATAAAAAAATGGTCTTACTATATCTACGACACATGTATGAAGAAGTGATCGATCATAAAGCTTATAATTAAGGAATGAAGATCCAAAGTACACAATTACATAGATGAAACACTATGTCTAATTGTGGAAATGAAGCCACGCATTTCTTCTCCAAAGAATAATCTATCTCCTATGTACTACAAGAGAAGCCAAGGCAAGACTCCAAGAATCCCTACCCTTCACTTGAGTCATGACGAGCTATTTATAACAAATAACAATGACCTTTTAGCTTCCTCATGACTCTTCAACTTCAATGACTTTTCATATTGTATACATGACTTATCACATTCCATATTTGGCTATTCACATTCCACATGTGTCTCTTGGACTTCAGTACATATCATTTATTACAAAAGACAAATTACATGTGAGACGGTGGCTATATAATACAAATTTGATAATGGGAAAAAGTCTCATCAAATTGAAAAATCATTTGCTTCCTCATGGAGCTCATTTGTAATGTATGTGTGCCATGATATCAACTTTGTTGAGATGACTTTGACCTAAACTGGAAATTATGCTACATAACACATATTAACCTCCTGTTCCTTCGTTAATATGGTCTTGGAGCATGACTATACATTATTCCATAGCCATGAAAGTTTCATATGATCTTTGACTAATGAGATTATGTATTGTAGAATAATGTCTTTGGTGAACTCCAAGCCTTCCTGTTATGTTTCTTGCTTGATATGTTCAATGTTATGCCTAATCTCCTAGAGGATGATTTCTCTACCTATGATTTATTCAAGTGTTCCTATTGACGACATCCCATGTCTATGTGCTAGAGACTCGAAACTGTTGTGAAATCAATTATAAGCACCAATGATACTAATTGAGTGTTCCCTGAGATGCATATAGTTATAATGGTGGAGTCTCAACTAAACTTTACCTATCTCTACGGAAATCCTGTTTTTTCTTTCCAAATTTTGCAAACCATCTGAATACTTGGAAACCCACTCTTGAAGTTGGTCAAGTGCTATGTTTTCTACTTTCAGGAGTTTCACCACTTCTTGTGCTTTCTTTTTAATTCCAAAAAGAAGAGCCACCACCTATTGTAGAAGTATCATCTCATCATATAACTGTGCCATGGTGTCCTCTGTTGGCCCTGATTCCTCCTGCATGGATGACTACCATTCTTTGATGTTAAAGCTCTGTGAAGATAACCATAGATTGTCTCCCATAATATGTTCCACTTTTTGCTTCACTGCAACAAGTTCTCTCCTTAATCTAACATTCTCATTCACCAAATATTCAAAGTTGTCCTGCATTTCTATGGCAAAAGCAACATTTTCTTCCATGATTTCCCTGGGATTCCTTCTGGTATTTGCAGTTATCACCTTTTCTATAGAATTCGAGATTAGGTTCATAGGATCATTCGAGAAGTATCTATGCATCTAGTGCATGATCTTCTTCTTAAGCTAATCAAACGTGACACTACACATGTCCATGACTCTGTCTGCCAGTGATTCCCATTTATCCAAATGGAAGATGAACACCTGTGAGAGGAGGTTCTTTTGGAGAACCTAGTTCATCATCCATGGGTTGGATGGTATCTTCTTCATCCATCTCTTCCTCTTCTAACTCCTGAGTCAACTATTCTTCTTCTGTTCTTTATGCTACTTCTTCCTCCTGGGACTAATTTTGTTATTCCTCTTCTATTCTTCTCCTTTCTTCTTCTTCTTCTTCTTGTTGCTTCTAAGGAAACTCATCTTTCTTCCTCTTTTCCTATTTTTCTTGAATAACTCCCGTGTTCAAAGGATAAACTTTCCATTTCCTGATTCTCTCACCTCTTGAATCATACTTGATCCTCTTTTTAGGAGCTACTTTCCTTACTTGACGGGTTATCTATTCAACCTCCTGCACCTGCATGTCTTGAGTTGCTCGATATTGGGGTGAATTGGTCTCCATTGTTGGGTGTGTCTTTCTAATTTCATTATACCAGTTATTCACCTTTTCATCTTCTACCGTGGAAATTAATGAATACCCTGAATTAAAACCAATCCTTTAATAATGTTTCTTGCATAATCTCTTGGGATCATATCCACGAAAGTATTTAGTTGTGAAGTGCAAGTAGTCCAACTCTTGTATTTTTGTAGCTATCACCTTGTGGCTCTTCAACTCATATATTCTGATCCTCAAAGGGAAGGTTGACCAAGGGGATTTCTTCCTCCTGTGAAGAACTCCTTACAATCCCTTGTCTAATTGATTTGCTACTTCCTGCATGACCACCTTATTGGTCACATATCGCTACATGAGATGAGGGGATATCTAACAACCAAAACATCTGATGTATGTACCATTAGGTGATGCAAACCAATTCGTGATATACCATGGTGACTCCTTCACCTGATCGGTCATGCAAGGAGGATCAATCTCAAATATCATATTAGAAATAATTGCAAAGAAGTGCTCAACCAATCTGTCATTTGCACCTTTGAAGCTTGATTTTGACAATACTTTGAAGTGAAAGTAATGTGGGAACTTGTCTTGAGGGGTCTATTTCCAGTACATTATTGGGAACACATGTTGTGCATAATTTCCATCCAGTAGAAATGTAGAGATAGATAATTATGGGGCTTGATTTTCCCTCAAATATTTTTTTTCTTGCCCCACATGATGCTGCAACTCAAATGACAATATATCTTCCCAATTGAAGACTTTACCACATGTTACTACCATGTTGAGCATTTATATCCATCTTTCCTCAAACATCTCAGTGTTCTTCCGCTCATGCAATCGAAAACACACAGAAATCAGATACTTATATACATCTATGAAAATATTGGTAGGATAAACTGAGGATGGGTGGTGGCAAAACTTAGCAGGCTCTCGACACCAAAATTTGATAATGTCATTTGTGTCAAGGTCATCCCATCTGGTGCATAAGTCATTATTAACATATTATGTGGGACTAAGAATCTTTTAGTAAGTCTGCATGTCCTCTCCATAATAGGTGGAGATATGACCACAAATTTCACTATGAGACACGAGATGAGAATCATCCATGTTCGTGATAATCCATTCAATCACTTTGGCACAAGGGATGACTGGGAATCTGCATGTGATCCTATACATCTGGGATTTCTTCATATTGATGTATACTTCCAAGTCCTCCAAGTTATCAGGAAACCTTTCCTTCCTGAATATGTCTTTTGTGCTACTCCATGTGACTTCTTTAGACTTATCAATGAAGCATTGTGTGTCATCATATATGGGAATGATTGTCTTTGTTACTTTAATTGCTTCCTTAGTGCTTGCCTTTGAAGCTTCTTTGGAGGCCACTTTATGTGCAGCAGGAGGCATAACTCCAACAAATGATGAAAGGGTGATAATACTTGTAGCTCAAACACATGTTTGTGGCAACATAATCTTGATGACAAGATTAGCTTTATGAAACTAATTATGTAACAATATTTGAGAATATCATATCGAACTAGTCATTAAATGTAACCGAGAATGAAAATCTATGAATGAAAACACATAATCACTTTCATGCCCAAGAAAATAGGCATGAAAACTATAAGGGTGCACTTTCAAAGAACAGAGGGGGATTAAGGGTCATTTGGGGCTTTGTATTGTAGTCACGTGCTCAAGGAAGAGAAGGAAAACCATCAAGGGTGCACTGGTGCACTCTGAAGGGATGAAGGATGAGGCTTTGGGCCTTTAGGCCTTCATGGTGTGATCATTAACTCAAGGATACAGAGAGGGTGTACTGGTGAACTCTCAAGGGATGAAAGGACAAGTCTTTGTGCCTTCAAGCCTTCAAGGTGCACTCATGTGCTAAAGGGAAAGGAGGGTAGATTGACGCATTTCAAAAAGACGAAGGAAAATCACTCAAACCTTTAGGGTGTGCTCATGCAATCAGGGAGGGTGAAATTATTCATGGTGAAGGAGTGCACTCAAGAGGCAGATTGGTCTAATCAGGGCACAATTTTCAGAGCTAATTGGGCTTCGAGTTTCAGAAGTACACTTTTCCTGAGGATGGCTCAAGAACAAGTATGGGAGTAAGATTTTGTGATAGAAATGAGAAGAAGAAGGATCTAAAATATTTTATGGATGTTGTCACAATCATGGTGGGAATGTGAAAAGTTGAGGAATGTGTAGAGTTTAAGCATCTGACAAAAAATTAACACTTGCAGAAACATGATTGAACAAAAACACCAGTAAATAAATTGAAAAACAAATAAACACTAGCAAGGAAAGCAAGATCGAAAGTGAAATCATGAAAGGAAATCAATAGATTCAATATGAAAAACTTGTAACATAGATCAACGAAAATTTTCTTGATCCATAGCTATGCACCCAACCCAGATGAGAATTATTATGAAAATTAATGATTGGTTGGGTCGACTTAAAAGAAATTACATGCAAATTGGTTTCATCCATGACCTCCACTTGTCTACTTGTGAATGATTTAGCTAAGGGAAGTTATGTGAGCTCCTATTTTCTAGGAGTGCACTCACATGCAACAAGAAGTTCATGCATGTATTCAATAAGGGTGCATGTATTTGGCATGAAGGAATGCGCTCAAGGAGGGCACACTTGCTCAACATGAATGAGTGCACTCAAGGAGGGTGCACTTATTTTATTTTTTATTTTTTTTCAATGACTATGCATAGGCACTTATTATTTTTAACGAGAAAAAGCGTGAACTCGAATTATTGAGAGAAGAAAAGGCTTCCCCTTCTGAGAGAGGTTTAACACCTCTGATTCTTTTTTCGCTAAAAGTTTTCCCCTTATATTACTCCTCTCAGATATATAAGAAATAACACACTATTCATAGCAGGACCAAGTGTAGGAATAAGAATCATAAATAGATACGGGCATCATGGTTTTCTTATAGCTTCTTGGCTGAAGGATTGTATTTTCCATCTGAAAATCATCCACTTGAAATATGTAAACCAAATCAAGGAAGAGGGTAACAAATAAGCCAAGTGTTGTGTGTTACCGCAACTTTCCTTTCACAAACGGTTATCCACATCATCTTGAATCTCACAACCAGGTTTATTCAAGAACAAATGAAACCAAGGAGAAAAAAGGGAAGATGAAAACACAACAAAGGAATGCAATGCATCTAACTAAATGCAACCTATCCTTTCATTAACTAAACAGTATAGGGCTAGTTCATGTGAAATGGAACTTCCAATGCAGCCATAGAAGTTGCTCCTAACCTTTGAGTGGAAAGATGTGATCGTGTAAGACCAGAATAAAATGCAGTGCAATGACAAGGATAAACCACACAAACATACACATTGACACATAGAAATAGGAAGCACAATCACAATGATGCAACACACTTGACTGCTCTATCAAATGAAAGAATCCACACCAATAGTAATTACCAAGTCTATGACTATACAATACTTGAAGAAGCACATGCAAGTATAAGTAATGTGACATAGGTCCTAACAGACAATATTCCTCGAGGGAATTTGCAATAGGATCATGGAAACAACCTTTAGGGAAACTTTGAAAAGAAAAACTAATAAAAAAAAAATCCACATCATAAGTGACATCAATAGGCTAACCACTATCCATGCTATCATGTGAGTGAAATTATTTGATGGATGATGCAGAAGATAGGTTATATTGAAGAATTTGACATTCATTAAGAGCACTATCTATTTCCACATTGCAGATTAAGTATTTTCTTGAAGTGATATGTAGCGGTGAAAGTTCAATAGTCACATTAAACTTTCTTCATTTAGGATTAAAAAATTTAATGTGGAGAAAAAGAGAACCCCTCAAAAGAAAGTCAACATACCACGAGATGACAATAACAACAAGATCATGTGAGAGAATATTTAACTGATCAAAATCAAAAATACCATCAAGGTGATAGGAACTTGACATAACCATCAGCATAGGCTGAAGTGTCCTACTCACCTAACTTGACTTTGAATTATGAGAAAACATGGTCAACTACTTATCTAATCAAGAGTTATCATTCAAATCATGATGGCTCAACCACGATGGTTCTACGGACATCAAGATTTGTACCAACATTTGATAATGCCCACGGTGGCTTACTAAAGCAGTTGCCGGTGCTACCCCTCCTCGGCTTAGAACAAAACTAGCCCTCCTGAGTCTGCGGGAGTTGTAAAATATCATAAGAGCCCTAAGGAGGTTAGCATTCCCCAATGGTCTACAGGCCAGAGGGAACCTTAATTCCTTGACCAATAGTATTGTGGCACTTGTCGAAGACCTCTAGGACTATTGAAAATTCATGACTAAGAAGCCTATAATATAAGGACATATGTTATTATAGTTAAAAGAGGAAGTCATCCTCGACATTGACTCATTCCTCATAAACTAATTCACAAGATTGTAACTAGAATATATTTATACATCTATATATGTACGCACATAACCTGTTAGCACAAGCATCCTCAATGTAACCATTATTCATTAATAAAAGAGGTTCATATGCCCATCTTTGTCATATTTTTGTTCATATCCATATATATCTTTTTAATTCTTTCAAGGATTCACAATATATGTTATTTATCTAGTCATACAAGAGCACATTCATGTATTTCATAAGCACACCATTTCAACCTAGAAATGTAACATGATCCTTCTAGTTAACTATAAACATAACACATTATACCATTCATAATCATAAGGATAAAATGTATTCCTAAACTATACTCCGTAATATCATGTCAAAATCAGAAATGCAACATATGCTCAGTTCATTTATAGATACCATTCCAATCCATAAATGAAAACATGTATTCATGGGAATTGGAGATGTTAGAAATTGTAGAAGGAAAGGATCAAATCGAATTTTTCCTAAGTCAAATTGAGTAATTCAATTTTCCACATTAGAAGGATGACTTGGATGTCAGTTAGCTATAGTGACATGGCCTTGTCTACTAGTTAACTCAGTGAATTTGAGTTATAGGCTTGGACTAGAGATGTGCATGTAGTGATTGCTAAAATTTAGCAATTTAGTTTAGTTATTTTCAGTTGAACTAAGTTAACTAAGCTCAAGTACCTAGTTGAGTTAGTTGAAGGTCAATTTAGTAGTAGAACTTTTGTTAACTCGGTGATCTCTCAGTTAAACTAGTCAATCAACTAAAAATAGCCCAAACATATGTGGAATTAGAATTTCCTAGCTGGAGTGGAGGAAAAGGCACATTGTAATTATCAATTGTATACTAGTTGAGGGTACAAAATTGGCAGTCATTCCTTGGGAATTTCACAAGAAAATATGAGAAAATTCCTATCTTTTAGGACTTAATTTCCTCAAGAATTGTGCAAGGAAATAGGAGGAATTTGGAGCCTTGAATTGGCTAAGTGTTGGCCAGAGTAGGATAGCCAAGAAGATAACAGGTTTATCGTGCGGGGTGTGCTTTAGATTCGAAGCAAGATATTGTAATAGTTTCTCATTCTCATTTTGATTAATGAAAATGAATGAAGGGGTTTTTCCCAGTTGACTTCCCTTGTAAAATAATTATTTTCTTGTGGTTTTGATGGTTGCATGTGTTTCTAAATTGTGATTTCCATTCCATAAAATAATAGAGGAAATTTTTAATCTCTTGATTCTAGTTCGATTTCATCAGTAGTAGAAAATTTATATTAATTTCTATAGGAGATACATAAGAGCACTTGTGATTTCTAGGGGAACAGATTCTGGGAGGACTCTCCAACCAAACATAGACAAGCTGCAACTGAGCTACTTGAAACTATCATCCCTAAGCTAGATTCCAAGGGTATGAGGTGGTCTTTCTCAACGGAATAAACACCATTCTACCAGCTAAAATAAGGACTTTAGAGGTTTGTTTTCCTCCACCCACTAACTGCTCAATAGTTCACCAATGCACAAGAAATATCGAGGGAAACTACCTCCACCATTCAACCATCTAATAATGGCCAAACAATGCAGAGGGAAAACCCAGAGGCTTGTTACCTCTCCTTTGTTCTTCGTTGTTGCTCTGTTTCTTGTCTACGCTGCCTCTGACAACACTAATTTTTCCTTTCCTTGTGAGATGTGGCTACCATTGATTAGTTGAGCTCATTTCTCCATGATTATCTTTTTGTGGCTCCTAGCTATTGCACATCCATAGTTGCGCTCTCCCCTCAATGAAGTCAAGCTCCTCCTCTCTTCTCTTCTCTATACATGAATTAGATTCAACTCTTTTCTTTCCTTGTTGTGTCCCCTGTTTTTTTTCATCACCTCATTTCATCCTTTGTTGTCTATTGGGTTTCCTAAGCCAACATGGGTGTTATCCTTGGTATTCCAATTAAGGCTTAAAAACCAACCTTCAATGGTTGTCCAAAATTGTCTAGTTTCTCCCTTCAAAAAGTAAGCTAGATTTCCCAAGAAATTGACCTCCCCATAAATCTTAAAATCCATGTCCCTTGTAGAAATTCCTTGTAGATTCAAAATACTAATTGTAATATTCTCAACAATAAACTTGAATCTAATCAACTTATCAACGGAAACAAATAAACTATTGTGGAATTACGAAGCATACAAGAGAATGAATTCAATTAGCACATTACATAATGATTTCCTGGGAATGCCATAGCTAAAAACCTTGGTATATGTATATTTCATTAGTCAAAAAAATATGAGAAGATTACAATTCTTTTCTCAAACCTAAGAAACCTCTACACTATCTCTATCTGTCTCACCACTTCCTTGGCAAGCCTTGGATGAATACAATATTCTCTACTCAACCTTGAGCTCAACTTGCATAATCATTTTCTATCCTCTACCTGACTGGCTTCCTTTGGCCAATGCTGAGCCAGATTTCCAAGCATCCAATCTCCCATTTCCTTACGTTTCTCCCTTAGGAATTGACACCTATTTAATTGGGAAATTCCTAAATTATGAATTGAGCAATCCTCATAGGCCGTCCTTTGATTGAATGCACCATCTGTTTAATTTATATGATTTTACAACTGATATTACACTATCCCTGAAATCCAATCTCAAATGGGTCTTTCTCTTATCTGACATTCATGAGTTAATTATGAGTGAATATTTAGTTTTACTAGTTGATCGTTGTAGGTTACACCCCACTACTATAGTTTGTACCCCACTACTGCAGGTTACACCCCACTACAATAGGTTACACCCCACTACTGCAGATTACACCCCACTATAGTAGGTTAAACCCCACTATTGTAGGTTACACCCCACTATTTTAGGTTACACCCCACTACTGCAGGTTACACCCTGCACTTTAGGCAACACAACACTACACTTCAGGCAACACCACTCTGCTCTTCAGGCAACACCACACTGCTCTTCAGGCAACACCACACTACTAGACCTCCCACTAGTTCCTCCAACAATTGGAACTATTTTAATTGACTTAAACTCAATTAAACTGAATTAATTAATTTCAAATCAAAATAAACTCAACCAGTGATCCTATAATGTAGGAGATACTCTACATGACTCTAGTTATACCCTCAACTCAAATTAACTGAGCCAACTAACTCAAATTAACTTACTTAACTAATACAAGTTGTGATGAGATGTAGAATTACAATTTTATTCAAGGAAAAATTAAATTATAATTTTCTTGTCGCATTTTCAACATCCCTAACTTAGCCCATTTAATTTTTAAATTCAATTACATGATGAAAGTATATGACTAAATCAACCCATTCATAGGCTAGGTTGTTAAACAAGTTGTTTCAAGAGTCTATACAAGCCTCCTTCATGAACTCATTTGGAAATGAGTTTAAGTTTGTTCAATATGGAAATGAATTTAAGTTTGTTCAAAAATATCATTTGCAGCTATTAGCCAACTAATTTAGTAGTTTTTGGGTCGACAGTTGCCAATATTAGTATTGTGATGTCATCTAATGTGTTGTGTATGAATATTCTAGTTTTCTTAAGAAATGAGGAGAAATTAGCCATGATAGTCTCATTTGAAGGTGTTGATGGTACTGGACCCATTGACATGTCAGGGGATCTCCCTAGTAAGAACTCCCAACTAGACCTCAAACTGTTTGGAGTAGGAGTCCCAATAATGGGTAGTAAAGTTATTCCTTGACTGCAATAGCACATAGAGGTGAGCAAGATATCTTTTTCGGAAGCAAGTGTGTGACCTTGCAATAAGTCAAGAGAGATGCATGGGAAGGTTCTAACACATGGAGGGGAAAAGGAAGTATTCCCCTTAGAAGTCTGTACAGTACGCAACCTAAAAGGAACACATAAGCTGAATGACATCACAAGCTGGAAACCAAAATAGTTGACAATCCAAAGTGATGGGTTAAACCAACAACATGACATCAACAAGATTCATACAATCATATACGAAATATTTCATACACAAATGCACAAGTTAAACAACATACATTGCTAAAGTAACCAGAATAGTCGAACTACAATAACAACATATGCATGAAGACGTGCAAGCTCTATTATATTATATATAAAGTGAAAGTTCCATCCATACATAAAACCATGACATCCACTAGCCCCAATAGTGGAACATTACAGTCAACATCGCCTGCTCCTCCAAAGAGATGTACTTTCTCTGCACCGTGGAGAAGCCAAGGCTTGTCACAATACTCTCCAAACCCTCTCTAAGAAATGTTTAGCAAAATCTTGGCTCCCAAAATCCTGTTATATGAGTTATGAGGTTCTATTTATAACAACGGGTGGGATGACCCTTGACATTCCCCTTTGTGACTCTTGGACTACACTCATGATTCTTCAACTTCATTACATAACTCTTTACATTACATATGACTATTTTCATAAAACTAATGACACTTGGAATTTCACTTTATATCATGTTTACGATAGTAATACATTTTCCACATATACCCATGTGGGACAAAAATAGGCTTGAATCAGCTAGATAAGACAACACTAAGACTCAGAAGGTTGTGGAAAGATCAGCTCATCAACATTCTCTCTATGATCCTCAGTGACAAACCGATGCCAAGCTTGGTATTTCGCAATGGTGTCCACTTACTATTTGAATATGTCTTTCTGGAAATGAACTCTTGCCTCCAACACTTATGGGTATACTAATCTGGAACCTATGTTCAACTCATCCTGTAAGACGTGCAACTTTGTCCTTAGCACAACCGGATTAACAACTTATCTCTGCATATTCTTTGTGCTGATTTGCAAATCTACGCTGGTGTCCATGTGCATCAACTAATCAAAGAACACATCGAGTTGAAGTCAGACTTGGTTCTTCTCTTTGGCTTCAGTGAATGTTCTAATTCACAAGGTTCCATACTTTCTCACCACGATATCCAAACTCCTGAACAACTATGCCTATGAAGCCTCAACATTGGTGATGAGCAACGAAAGTTCCTCATAGTTACATATAAGACTCCAGATGCATGCTTTCTCCAACTCTACATGCAGCTTCATAATCTTGTACAAGTGAAGTCAGGCTCCCTTATACCTCATAGTCCATGTCTGTACATGATCAACAACGACATGTATGTATGTGAGTGTCTGCACTATCTTGGTGCAACATTGTTGATGACCATGTAGATGAAAAACTACCTTATGCATGGTGACGAACCTGTCATACAGTCTCTGGATGGTTGTCTCAAGAGCCGATACTTTATAAAGTATCACTTTCTTCATCTCTACTCTAGCGGATCTTGTTGCTCCCTTTGCTTGGTTGCTTGCAATTCCTTAGCCATGCACTCATTTTTTGCTATTAATAACTTCACACTCAAGCGTGTGGCTTAGGCATAAGCCTTTGCAGCATTGACCAAGGTAGCTGGATGTCTTTGCACATCTAACACAATCACCTATTCTTGAAAGTGCGCAGGTGATGCATGCTCATCCGAGATGTGTGCTCTTCATGCATGTACAACTCTGTGCTATGAATCATCAAAGGCTATGTTGTATACATATGTTCCTAGATTATCCTAAAGGAAAAAAATATCCCCTTGTTCACTTGGGACTTTATTTGTTGCTAGAGTTGGTGAAGCCCATGGGGTGACCTTAGTTGATTTTGGCATGAGTTTGGTGTCTTGATCCTGTTCTGGCTTCTCCACCTCTGTGTCCATCTATTCTACTTTTGGTTCATCCTACTAAGCAAGTTCCATTTCCTGTGGCTACTCACACTGTTCCTCATTTTTTGCTCATGGATTTGAGTCTTCAACTTGTATCGTCGCAATTTGTGCTATCTATGCGCCTTGTATTTCCTTCTATTCCTATTCTTTATATGCTTCCTTCTCTCTTCTACGCAACTCTTATTCTTATTTGAGCTTCTTCTCTACTTCCTACAAATTCCTCTCTGTCTCTTCCAGTCCATGCTTATCTCTCCTTTTATGCACTCCTATCCTGTCCTGTTGTTTCTCATTTGCTTCTATCTCCAAAGATACTTTCTCAATGAGAGAATCTTCCTTAAACTTGTAGCTTTCTTTTTCCTCTGCGCTTTTGGCAATCTTCCTCTTGCCTTTGTCCTGCAAAGGTTTTCTACTTGCTGCTACTGTTGGCGCTACTCTTTGTGGTGATGCTACCTTGAGTGATGCTAGACACTCCACTGCCATACTAAATGGTTCATTGAGCCTAGAGGAGTTATAGCAATATCTCCAAGGGTCTTCCTCTAGCCAATGACACACCCCATGGATCCAAGGATAATACACTCTCATATAGTGGTCCTTGTATAAAAAATGTGGTTCACACGGATTGAAACTCTTAGTACCAAATTGAGACTTCTTGAAGTCCTCGGCCTCAACATCCACCTCTTTCAAACTCTGTATTATGTACAACACAATCCACAAAGGAAGCATAGGCCATGGTGCCTTCTTCTTCCTATACATACCAGCTGACAACCCTCTCGAGAGGTGGTATGCAACCTCTTGCATGACCAACTTTTCCATGGAAAATTTCAGCAACACATTCATAGCCTTCTCTGCACTATACATCTTGATGATGGTGCCATCGAGTGAAGCATACCAATATGTAATGTTCAAAAATGCTTCCATTATTGCCTGGGACATGCAAGGCAGATCTTGTTCAAGGATCATTATGTACAAAGGGGCGATGAAGTGGTTAGATAGTTTGGCCATGACTACTCGGTAACTACACTCGGAGAGCAACTGACAATATATGTTCACAAATTTTTCTGAAGGTGTCCATGCCCAACCCATGCTAGGGACTTCATGACGGGCACACATTGCATTAATCATGCATACATACATAAAGAATCTTGATTTCTGATCCTTGGGAGGACTCTGGACATTTGATACATGCACTTCGGCGGGTGAGCCAACATGTTGGACCAGTTGAAAGGCCTTCCTTCATTTTCCAATTGATCTAGCATAACAACCCAACTCTGCGGGAAGGTCTCTATACTCACTTGGCCATACAGCCAACATGCAAATACGACCAAGAGTTGGTAATCCTTCCTCAAAGTCTTTGTCTTATATATCTAGTTGGGTGCCGTCCTGTACTTTTATGACTCCCTTACCCAATACTTCATGATGTCTCTTGTGTTCACGTTGTTGTTGGGAGTGTAGAACGATGCATCCATCCTATTTATCGACTGTGACAAATGTTACATTTGCTAATACGCTTCCACCCTAAAGGAAGCAAGCTCTAATCCACTGACACTACTCAGTGTCATTATCTCAGGATCAATGTGTGAGATGATCCAGTGGATCACATCTGTGCATGGGAAGGTGGGATACTTGCATGCAACCTTGTAAAATCCTAACTTGTGGATGTTGACATAGAGTTGTTGGTCCTCCAAATTCTCCTCAAAGTTTCCAACGAAAATATCATTGATGTTTTTCCATGTGATCTTGATGTCTTTCTCAATGAACATGTGTGTGCCTGTATACACAGGCAAGCTCATAGGCACCTGCTCAACCACATCTCTAGTACTACTTTCAATTGTTTCCTTTGAGCCAACTCTCTTTGAGGCCATGTTTACTTGTACTACTGAGAAGCTTCTCAAAACTTATTGTACCTAAAGACAAAGAAGACACTCACGAGAAGCAAATGCCAACTAAAAACATAAAGCAACTTGAGAATCAATTGGGAAAAAATTGGGTGACTGCTAGGAAAGATTGCACAGCATTGTCTCTGGGAGGCTAGGAGACTGTCAGATGGAACTGCGCATTGTGCAGTCTCAACTGCTAGTGAGGCCTACGCTTGACTGGAATTGCGCAACACGCAGTCTAGAGAGGCTGACTGAGGATAGGAACTATGCAATGTGCAGTTCAGTCAAGCTGGGTTACTAGCTAGAACTGCGCATTGCATAGTTACAGTGGGAAAGATTGGGACACTGCCTCCTAGTATTTCATAGAGTATAGCTGGGAGCCAGTGTGGGAAGCCTCTATGAAATTATTGGAGGCAAGGCAGAGCCTTGACTTCTTGAAATGCGTAGTGCACGCCAGGAGAAGAAAGATATGGGCTAAGGCAACTGAGATCTTCCGAAGGGAAACCTGAAAATGAGAGGGAATGAATGAATGAGAAAATATGGTAAAGATATGAGTGAATAAACATGTGTGCAATTCAAGCAATTGCAGAAATCAGTCAAATGGGAAAACAACGAAGCTCATGAAGGGAGTTGCCGCAATGATAACTGTCAGTGTAAGGAAATGCAATGCAAAACATGAAATGACACTTCTACAAGTGAAAACACATTGAAATGCTAGAGACCATTCAATAACATAAGGGAAACAACAATCGCACAAGCCAAGAATTCAAAAGTGACAGAAAAATCAGCAAGAGACATGAAAAACAAAACTTACCCCGAAAAGTTGCGCAGATTGTGCTGAAGGTTCCTAGATGCCTCGAGAATGTTATAGCTCCAAGATCAAATGTGAAGAATGAGCTCTAGGGAATCCATTAAATAGATTTGTTAGATTTAGGGTTTATGACTTGCATGCCACAAATCTAGGAAAAAGTGACACTTAACGGGAAGTTTCTAAAATCGACTTTGCATGTAACTCCCAACTGCTAAAAATAGATCCCTAAAATATAGGGATGCTCTTTTGATTTTTGATTTTTTATTTTTTGAGAAAAATATGCCATGCATTCAAGGAAGAATTGCAATGTTCTAGAGGGAACTGAGCAACCTACTGACACACGCAACGGACAACAACTCAGGGAAAACTTTTGAGCTATTTATGGGATGAGTGGCCAATGATGGATGGTGGGATCTATAGAATTTTCTAGAGAAAGGTTGTTGTCCTGCTCTGCACATTTCTGAGGAGCAGTGTTGGCTAGCCTACTCTGTGCATTTCTGGAGAGAAGTGGTGGTTGACTTACTCTTCGCATTTATGGAGAGTAGTGTTGGCTGGGATGCTCTGTGCAATTTTTGAGTGCAGGACAGTTTCTGGGCTGGTCTGCGCAATTCTTGAGGGCAAGGCAACTACCCTCTAGGATGGTGCAATTTTCCCAGATAACACAAGACTGGTTGTGAACCAAGTGTCGGGTCAACTTGTGGTTAGTCGAAAGAACGAGTAAGTGAACACAAGCAGTTAAGCGAAAGATAAAATCCAAGGAAACCCAAATACCATGAGAAGTGCAAGATGGATGCTAAGATTTCGAGGAGGTAGGCTCCAAAACGAAGTGAAGGAAAAATTGTTGAGGGTGGTTGTAGTCGCTACAACATTAGAAACACACTGGTAGAACTCCATCTCTCTGTATGGACCTTGTTTTGTGTAAACAGAGTCGAAATCCTCCAAAAGTATTGTTCAATTATTTGATCATCATGGCTTCAACACTAAGATTGAGTTGTAGATATAATCACTGACATTCTCTTGATCGTTCAGTACACATACCAAGCCAAGTCAACTGAGTTGTTTTGATTGGGGATGAGGGGTATATTGATGCAAAAGTAATGTGAATGTTAGAGTCTTAGTTTCATCTCTAGAGTTGTTCTGTTCCCAACAAGCCTAGACAGTACCCTACGAGAGTCACGCAGTGACACAAGCATCACTCTGCTGCCAGTGAGCCTGGTCAATACCCTGATGGAGTTACTTGAATCACCTCTCTATGCAAGAATCCTTTCTCTTCTTTCACCTTTATTTGTTTTCATTTTTTTTCCATTTTTTTCATCCTTCAAAGAATTATGCATATGCACTTATTTATTTCAGAGGCGGAAGAGGGATCCCGACTTATTGAGAGCAGAAGAGGTTGTCCCTTCAAAGAAGTATATTATATATACCTTTGACAATACTTGTTAAGGTTTTCCCCCTCACCTTACCCTACTCGACTGATCTGATAAGGGTTATCCCAAAACAAACTGATTAGAGTAGGTGGTACTAGTTAAAGTGCAAGTGTTGTCTTTTCACCAAGACTCACTCTGAACATAATATATTTTCCATCAAGGTATCATCAACTAAAGATAACAAGCACTTCATAAAGAGAGAGGAAAACAAGTAACCAATCATTTATCACCTTGCTTGTCTCGAGATCCCCATGCAGTTTCATGCGAAACTAAACTTATGTGTGCATAACAAGGAAACAAAAAAACCAACAACTAGTTTAAGTAAAAGAAAGCAAGCCAAGTAAGAAAGCAACACAAACAAGAAAGAAAATAAAACATGCAAACAAAGAAAAACAAAAGCAAACACTACTCCTACTTCTAAACTAAATAGTGCATGGGCCTACTCATGTAAAGTGATATTTCCAATGCAACAATTAGTGCATTGGTTGACCCATGTTGGTGAAGGCCTGGTTAACAAGAAATATAAGAATGTAAACCAGCAAACAAGAAAGATAAAACAATGATGACTAAAATGCTCCAAGTTTGAAAATGTCCACAAAAAAAAGAATAAAAGCACAAGATAATAATTCTACAAACGTATCATGGTTATGAAATACACTGTGTGCATACAATGAACATGCACACTCTTTTGACCAGCATAAATGAAAAAACATGAAAAATAAAGACAACTTACGTTTCACAAGAGTGCTCATAGTGTATGATTCCTCCAATGCATGACTAGTGGGATCATGTGATTTAGGTGGAGGATGTGAAATCTGTGAAATTTATTGATCTTCAATGCAAACATGAGAGTGATGAGGAGCCTTGGGTGTTTCATTAGATTTATAATTAGAAGTGGGACTAACCTCAAGACATCGAGGGCCTGACATAACCATTAGTGTGGGCTGAAGTGCCTAAACAAATTGTGGAGTTTCCACTTCATCAGCAAGTAGATCATCAAAGACTAGTGGCTTAGAAAGATCAACAAAGAATAAATCGACATTGTGATCGAATGAAGGAGTAAAGAGATCATGACAACGACAATTTGAATCACACAATTTAATCTTGATCAAATCATTTAAATTTATGTTTTAGATTATAGAGTAAGTTCACCAAACTGTTTAATCTTGGACGAACAGTAGAAGATAGGATAGAATAGAGTAAATTAATGGTCTAATATGTTCAAAGTTTGGCCAAAGTTGTATTATATTAGGATTACAAGTGAATTAGGAAAATAATGTTTGCTAGTCTAAATTCGCCAAAGTTAGATTAAGTTTTAATTAGGACTTAATTACCTTTAAAAAAATGATTAATTTTTGTGTAAATCAATACGATTTCACCAAAACGCTCGATAGTAAATCCCCTTTTTAACTCGTTTATGGTAAATAAGCTATATTTCCCACACATTTAGCTTTTCCTACCATGAATTTTTTACAAGATTCAAATGAAGAGATGGATGATTTCTCTCGAAGAATAAATCAGACCATAGAACTAAATGAGGATAGAGATGAAGTTCATTGCAAGCTTAACAAATATCAGAGTAAAATGAAAATCTTGTTTGATAGGAAAGCTAGGGAAAGAGATCTTAGGGAAGGTGATTTGGTACTAAGATGGGATGCTAAAATATAAGACAAAGGAAACCACGACAAGTTTGACAACCTCTGGTTGAGACCTTTTAGCATTGTTGAGGTTAATGGTAATAACACTTTCATCCTACAGAATTTGGAGGGACAGTATTCCTCATTTCATGTCAATGGGAAATACTTGAAGCACTACATTCAGTATTGAGATGTTTCCATTCATTCATCATTGTATAATATCAGTTTATTTTAAATGTACTGTGTATTTGTTTCAACAAAGACCCCATTAGCCCGAGGAGAAGGCACATGGATCTACAAGTTCTTTGCAACCTGCAAGAGGAAGCAGTCCCCAGTTGGAGCCGATGTTGTAACATGCTTTATTATTGATAAGTTAGTTTTTATTTATAAAATAGGGTATAAAAAAATAAATAACAAAAAAGGAAATATGAAAAAATAGAAAACAAAAAAAAAGAGATGAAATAAAATCCCATCAAAAGAAAATCAAAATTTTCATAAGTGTGCTTGTTTAAATGCCACTTCATAGAAATAAATTGCATTGTAATAAATAAAGGTTTTGTGTGCAACTTGTTTACATGCCACAACCTTTTCTTCTGATTTGAATCATGCAGTTTAATCTTAATCAAATCATTTAAATTTATGTTTTAGATTAGATAATAAGTTCACCAAACTGTTTAATCTTGGTTGAACACTAGAAGATAGGATAGAATAGAATAAATCAATGGCCTAATATGCTCAAAGTTTGGCCAAAATTGTATTAGATTAGGATTACAAGTGAATTAGGAAAATAAAGGCTGCTAGTCTAAATGCACCAAAGTTAGATTAATTTTTAATTAGGACTTAATTACCTTTAAAAATAATGATTAATATTTGTGTAAATAAACATTGAAATGATTTTTAGTCAAAGTCATAAACTATAAATGTGATTTTATCGTCAAGCACTAAAGGTCAAGCACAAATGGACGGTGATCCACTTCCCCACCCAGATCAACAGCGGGGAATCCATTTCGTACCCCTTCTCTATGATATGTGATAACAAAAAGGGGGGGGGGGGGGGGGGGGGGGGGGGCGCGGGGGGCGATGTGGGTGGTGCAAAAAGCATTTGTATCCATGCGTGCCCCCTGCTACGTATCACCTCCTCCATGCTTCACACCCCCCTCACTCATTACCACTTACCACCACCCCGTCACCCTTGAAATCTACCTATTTGTTTCCCTATTCCTCCTGATACTTCGTCAACGGTAATATCTTCCCGCATCTTCCACTTCCAACCATTGCATGCCATCTGCCCCTATCCATTGCCACCGATCCATTATCCACTATCCATTTTCTCCCATTACTATTTTCCCTCTGCATTAAATGCCCATTTTCCCGATTAGTAACGGTTTTCCCATAACAGTAAACTCATCCTAATTATAAATAATCCCCTCACCCTGTTACACTTATTTTCCTAAATTTCTCTTTTCATTGTTTGATTGAGTTCCTTGTTCCTATTTTAATTCTACGCCATTGCTCAACTTACAACCAGTATGTGTCACCTTAAGGTATTTGTGCTCCTATTTTCTGTTACCCTTCATTACAATTTTGTAATCATGGTTCCTAAGAGAAAATATCAACCATATGCCAGTTCTTCTTCATTACAAGAAAACCCAGAATCCTCTTATGCCTTGGACCTGGATCATATTCCATTGGATGACCAGTTTTTCGAAATCACAGACATAGAGTGTGAATTTGACATGTTCAAATTACACAATTGGCTTAATTATACCTATATTGACTCCGAGGACAAAATAAATCTATGGGAATCCATTTTGCCCCTATAAATGTTTCCTCAAACCCATTATTTTCCTGATCTAGTAATGTGGTGCCAAGATAAGTATAACCCTTTGCAAAGAACCATGGTAGCTCAGAATGGAGACATTATGATATCTATCACCCCATAAATTATCAACAAGATGCTTATGATCCCTGAAAACGATTCCCTTAGCTTTTTCTCCGCTGCAGTATTAATGGACCTATATCATAAGCTCACCTTCCCTCAAAAACTCGGATTTTTGAGATCTTTCTCCTAGAAGATGCTAAAATCCCTAAAAATAATCCTCCTTATCCAACATCCATGTTCCCTAAGAGAGCTAAACACATCAGTTCCCTAATTTCTTGCTTTTTAGGCTACCAAATAGATCAATGGGTATATGAATCTATTCTAGGTCATCTATCCATTTTGTCTAAATAAAACAAACATGCCTTCATGTATAATAACAATCAATTATTGGCTGAAACTATACATGAGTAATTGATGAATATTACTACTGAAGGAGTGTTTAAATACTCCTATGTACTAGTACATATGAATATTTTTCAATAGGGATACAGGTTACCTATTGTTCTACACAAGTAGGATGATCAACAAGTGAATCAAGAAGTCAAACACTGGACCTCATTGATTAGGAAGACCTCAACTGAGTTCAAATTTTTAAACTTCATTTATTGTTTCATTCACCCAGTTGCACAACTTCTCAGCAGCCACAGTGAACCCAAGATTAGTCCAGAAATCAATAGAATATTGCATCTCAATGATCAAGCTAGAACATGAGACTTGTGTATTTACTAGAACTATACAAAGATTAGAGAATATGGTTGTGAATTGGCTCCATATAATCTGCCCAAATATGTTCAAATGAGAATTTTCTCTCTGGAATATATTAGGAAAATGTTTAATATGGATGAACTTCATTTTATTTCAGGGAAGAGGAAATATCAGTTTAAGATAAAGTCACAGGTAGGATCATTCATTTGTTATACTAGATCAACGGGTTTAGAAGTAGATGCAATCCTCAAACAGATGGGTTAACAACCAAGCTTCACCTCGTCTTATGACCCATTCAATATTATTTCAAACTTAAGGGTTGTGGAGTAGGTAAATCCTCTCTGGGGACAGAGACGATCCCTCTATCCCAAGAGTGGGTCTAGCCACATCTAAGACAATCAAATGTAAATTTCCTTAGATTAGAATCCAATAAGAGGGCCTACCTCTTATAGCACTAATCCACTTGAATTTGATCTTGTTTCCTTGCTCCAGCTTCCTTTCATTCCTTTCGTTCAAATCCATGAAACAAACATGCAAGAAATAACAACAAATGTGATCGCATAAAATTGAATTCAATCTACTTAAAAAGTTAAGGAATTTTAAGCTATCAAATGTAATATTACACATGATATAGGAAATAAACCATTAGTTGTATTAGTAAAACTTCAAAGAGAAAGTTCCCTTTGGCATGTCTAGGTTCCAGCACCATTATAAGCATCTCACGATTCACCCTCAAAACAATGTAAGTTCAAGGCCTCTTTCCTTTTTACCCAAATCAAAAACTATAAGCTTATTCTCCCTTCACACACAAACTAGAAGGCTAAGATTCTCAATATGGCTCTCAAGATTTGCAGATTATTTCATCCCTTTCACTAGCTAGCTGAGGGTGTGAAATGAGGAGTTTGTATAGCTTTGATAGAAGGGAAATGGATCCTCTTATGGTGGGAGAAGCCTTATCCCTTTTGGTTTATCACATTTTAATAGGGGAAAGGATCCCAAATAGTCTCTTTCAGCTCTATCTTGCTCAACCATTTACCAGACTTCCGTTCATGAAGCTTCTAGACTTGGAAGCTTCGACTCCATTTTTAAAAACTTTCCAAAAGAGGTTCAAGGCAGGTGTGTGATAAAGGAAAGTGTTCCCTCTGTAGACAGAGGCAACCCCTCTATCCCTAGAGTGGGTCTAGTCACAACAAAGACAAAACAACAATCGATTCCCTTAAATAGTCATCATTGGAGGCCTACCTAAAATCGGTGGTTGATGGAGTTTCCATTGCGCTGCTCCAGCTTCCATTTCTTTCTCCTCAATGAGCAATTAACCTAAAACACCACAAGAAAACAACAAAGCATGTAACCAAGAACAACAATGATCTATTACTTATAAAGTCAACAAATCATAAGCTATCAAGTAAATTGTGCACAACATATAAGAAATCATCATTGATTCTATTAAAATGAATCAAGAGCAAATATTACAACCAAGTCTTGACATTGCAAGCCTTCTCGGAGGGTCCAGCCAGTATGTTTCTTCAAGCATTCAGTTTCAAGAATGGGTCTCCCAAATAGATGATATCTCTCTCTCACTCACAAGCTCTAATACAAGGTTAAGGCACTCCACAACCTCTTACCAAACTATTATCAATACCACACTTATCACACTCACACCAAAGCTATCTGCTTAGTTTCAAAGAAAACTCAAAAGAACTAGCCAACACTGTCCAACTAAAGAACTAGCAGATCATAGCAATGGTGAGTGATTTTATAGGAGAAGGAGTCTCCATGAAATGAGGGAGAGGGAGCTTATCCTCAAGGGAGGTTTCACAAGAGACGAAACCTCCATCCCATAGGAGGAAAGGCGACCCAAAATCACCAAACAACCAGCTCTAGAGACATCCAGAAGGCTGATTGTTTGAACAAATTCACCAAATCTGGTTCGTCGCAAGTCATGAACTAAAGCTCGACGACATCACAAGGAGGCAATTCATGCAGACCAATCATTGTGATAAATAGCTAGAAGCCTCACATCGAGCCCTAAAATTCAACCGTCGCTGGAAACACGTGTACACCTGCGATGGTGTTGCGACTTGACTATTCATGACAAGGGATTGTCACACATTTTAATGGCTTACTAGCGGTGATGTAAAAACTTAGGGAAAAAGGGTCAATATTCAACATCAGAGAGTACTGTTTAATATTTTTGCATAAGTGGGAAGATATGGACATGTGTATTTGTTACATGACACATCAGAGGGACTGAGATGAGGACAGTGACAAATTACTGTGTAACAGATGCCCCCTAAAGCATGAAGCCTGAGAGAGTGGGAGGGGTGAAATGCTTTACGAAACCATGACCGAATTGGAACACCACCTTAAAGAACTTGCAAGCACAAGTACAACTAATATCTCTGATAGTGAAATACACGTAGTCTAGGCATGGGTGCAGCCATCCAAAAGACATATGAAACTTGGTCTGTGTTATGGACATAACCACCTAGTTGATAAGACCATATATAATGATAAAGGTATGGTTGCAGCCATCCATGAAGACTCAGGTATGGTTGCAGCCATCCAATCAAAGGGTCATGTATGTAATCGTGAACCAATCCACGCAGCCCAAACATTGTAATCTTAGTTCGGGGTCTTGAAACCCTAACCGATCTTAGTACAAATTCTAGCATGCGAACAGACGTGTTGAAGTTGATCATGATAGAAAGTCGCTTGATTACGGGTCAATAATGAAAACCATTAAAAAGCACGAGAGAAACCATCAATAATGCCAATGGCTCTCAAGGTACTGCCAATACAATTCACTAAGTGTGAAAAATGGGCTGAAGTCGAACACTCGTGGAATCACCCAATCGAAGACCAATGATGAAAGTCTGTCGTCAAGCGCGAAGAACTTGCTATTGAGGCATGCAAGCTCAAGGTACCGAAAAGGATCTCTAGATCAACCTCTTGGATAATGAGCTAGTGTCGATAGGAGGCAATCCATCGCAAGAGGGCCATAATGTTTCCCCCATCAATGACGCGAGATAAGGAACAAGTGGTAGATGGTGAAACAGACAATCAGAGGAGGAGGTAAGGGTGTGAACTGTAGAAGGATTATACTCTTGAACATATTGGCGACATGACTCCGAAATGTGGCAGCATTTTCGTACCAAGGGATTAGAGGTCTGATGGATACAACATGGATAAGATGGAATGAGGCAAACTGGCAACCCAAAACCCCAAAAGGCCAATGACGATGTGAGGATATCCCAACCCGATGAGAAGCAAAAGTGTCAATGTTAAGGAGTGACTAGATGCCATAGGTAACCAATGATGACTTCCAAATTTCCCCCCACCATTACTGGCCAGTACCCCAGTTATTTTTGAAAAAACGCTTGAAGGGGATATCATATGCATGTGATATAAGTTCAACCTTCGGACAAATCCAACCTAGTAATAGTTTAACAAGCCCTAGGGAGGAGAAGCTCGAGTCTCATCATGGTCATGAGTCCAATATCGTCAGGGTTTAACGAGTCTAATACAGGTAAAACTCGGAGTCTTTTTCATGTTTATAAAGTTTGAAAAAGACATGGAAAAGAAAACTCCAGGGGGGTACTTTTTCGAAAATTTGTGTCCCTCGAGCCCGAAAAAGTAGAAACAATACCCGAGAGAAGCGCTTGACCATTACGATCAAGGAGTACTTTTCATAATTAGTGGTACCGATCCGAAAAAGTAAAAAGGAAATCGGAGACACGTCTTTCCATAACCAAAATCGAACTTGAAATGACAAAAGCCCAACCATAGTTTCGCATTTATATGGTCAGAAAAGCACTGAAAGGAGACCGCCATTTTTATTCTCTTTAATGAGTCAAAAAAGGGAAAAATACTCAACAATATTTTCATCTTTTACGAGTCCAAAAAGGGCTTAAGGGTGACTCGTCCTATAGGAACGAGTGGTATAAAGGGTAGCAACTAGTTTCGGCAATGGTGGAACTGCTCAAAACATGTAATGGTCAAGAGGCTGGCTAATAAAACCACTCATTGCTACGGTCCCTCAGGAAAGGAAAAATAGCCAAGTGAAAGCATATGATTGGCAAAAGACATCGTGATGATGAAATGAAAATAACCAAGGCTCATGTAGCAGAATTTAGTGGATAAAAATGGCAATCACGAGATGTAAATCGGGTATGGGTTTATTTTTACACAATATTGAACCATGGAGAACTCTGCTTGGATTTGGTTTCATGTTTACACAAGCTTGAAATAGAAAACTATGCTTGTTATGAGTTTGCATGCCCCTAGCATAACGACACAAATCGAGGTACGTGCCTTGCAAGCTTCATTTCATTCAACAAGGTGGATGGAATGAAGGTTCACTTTCGAGATCTTAGAAAGACTCGACTCGGATTTTACGAGATCTTAATCAAAGACTCGATTTGGAAAGGGAGGTGTTTCATTTTTTAATGAGGTTGACACAGTAAAAGAACTATCCTCATAACCCTTGTTTCATTTTTTAATGAGCTTGACACAAGACAAGGAACTATGCTCGATGATCCTTGTTTCATTTTTTAAGGAGTTTAACACAAGATCAAACTATCCTCGTACTCCTTGATTCATTTTTTAACAAGCTTGACACAAGGTCGGGAACTATGCTCACTACGCCCAGTTTCATTTGTTAGCCAGGTTGAGACAGGAACAAACTATCCTCAGGCCCTTACTTCATTTTTTAACGAGGTTGACACAAGATCAGAACTATCCTTAGGATTCCTTGTTTCATTTTTTAATGAGGTTGACACAAGAAAAGAAATCTCCTCGGGACTCCTTGTTTCATTTTTAACGAGCTTGACACAAGATAAGGAACTATGCTCCATGATCCTTGTTTCATTTTTTAATGAGGTTGACACAAGAAAAGAACTATCCTCGAGACATCTTGATTCATGGGTCATATGAAAACATGACTCCCAAGAGATCTCCACTGGATGGAAGAACTACGCTCTGGGGGGAACACATGTCATTAGACACCAACGATAGATCAAGTTCCAATGTCCCCAGTACATGATGTACGAGACCATCTGCATAATCATCAGCAGAGGCGGAGATGGAACGGGTAGCCACATAATTTACCTATGGAAAGGAAGGTACTTCATGTGAACAAGAACTAACAGGGGATGGTGGTGGTACAGGAGGCATTGGGTGATGAAAGAACAACAATTGATCAATAGTCACCATTCTTCCATCGTGCGGAAAACAAACCACATGGAAAAGTGAAGAAACAAGAGCCCCATGGCATAAATATAATCACAGCCAAGGATAAGATTGAAATATAAAGCCCCTTGGACAACCATCATGTCTATATAGACGATTTTGCCTCCCAAAGTAATAGGGATCTTTGGAAGGATCCTTAAAGGTTGATTGATTCCTCCGTCAAATTCCAATAGATTCTACGTGATCGGCACAAGCTGTGGGGATCCCAATGCTTGCCAAGTAGTGAAAGGCATGATGCTAATCGACACACCCTCATCCAAGATAGTGCCAGGTACTACCTTATCATAGGCATGCACTGTAATCTGGAAAGGCACATAGGATGGAAGGCGGAAAGAAGTCAAGTGACTCCAGTCAAAGGAAATGACCGAACTACTTGGTGGGGGAATCATATGATTGCCCCCCTGCTTTACAAGAATTGAAGAAGGACTCTCTTGATCAACGGGGATAGGAGGGTCATTCTCGGACTCAGGAGAATCTCACGAGATGAGAAGAACATGAGTAGTGTGATCATGATGCTCTTCCAGAACAAAGTGATCAACGGGTGGTGTTTCATAGTAATTTGTCACTATCCTCATCTCAGTTCCTTTGCTGTGTCATGTGTCAAATAAAAATGTTCATATCTTCCCATTGATGTACAAAGATTAAGCAAATGCTCTCTGATGCTACCATTGACCCTCATTCCCTAAGTTTCTGCCTCGTCGCGAGTAAGACCTTAATATACGTGACATTCCCATGTCCATAATGGTCTCATCGCGACTCCGTCGTAGGTCTACATATGTTTCCTGCGACGATTGGATTTCTAGACCCGACGCAAGGTTATTAGTTATATCTGGCGACAATGAGTTCGCGTGCATTGCCTCCTAGCGATGCTGACGCAGAGAATTAGTTTACGGTTCACAACGATCCAGATTGGGCGAATTCGTTTCAATAGTTGCCCTTCTGGATGTCTCCAAACTTGGTTGTTGGGATAGTTTGGGTCGCCCTTCCCCCTTTAGTATGGTAGTTCTGTCATTTGTGCTACCTTCCTTGAGGATGAGCTCCTTCTCCGACATTTCATGGAGACTCCTTCTCCTATTAATTCACTCACCTTTGTTATGATCCGCTATTTCTTTTGATTGGGCCGTGTTGCTAGTGATTTGGAGTTTGATAGATAGTTGGTGTGTGTGTGTTAAGTGTGGGATTGTTGAGAGCTTGTGGAAGGTTGTGGAGCACCCTTAACTTTGTGTTAAAGCTTGTGAGTGAGAGAGCGACATCGTATGTTGGGAGATCCATCCTTGAAGAGTGAAGTCTTGAGAAACATACTGGCTGGACCCTCTCAGGAGGCTTGCAACGTCAAGACTTGGTTGTAAGCTTGCTCTTGATTCATTATTAATACAATCAATGATGTTTTCTTATGTCTTGTACGTAATTTACTTGATATCTCTTGACTTCTTGACTTTGTGAGTAAATAGATCATTGTTGTTTCACAGTTACGTGCTTTGTTGTTTTCCTTGTATTGTTTCAGGTTAATTTCTCATTGAGGAGAAGGAAACGAAAGCTGGAGTAGTGCAACGGGACTTCATCAACCACCGGTTTGAGGTAGGCCTCCAACGATGACTGTTTAAGGAAATCAATTATTGATATGTCTTTGCTTTGACTAGACCCACTCTAGGGCTAGAGGGGTTGCCTCTGTTCGTAGAGGGAACACTTTCCTGCATCACAATTTGGCAACTCTGATGGGGAGTCAGCCCTTTGTATGTTTTTTCTCTTGTTTTCTTTTGTTTGGTTTTGATTTGGTGTCTCTTGAATTTTGGGGTTAAACCATCAGTTTTTAGGTTACCTGGGTCAATCTGGGAAGTCCCCTTACTATCTGGAAGAATAATCTGGTGTCATTTAGGTGTTTTTACTTTGTCTTTTGCTTAAGTAGGATTGTCGCTAAATATAGCCTAATAGTCGCGATGACATTGCTGATGTTCTAGCTTTTTACCCGTGACTATTTGGCCTTCGTCTTGGGTTTCTAGTTTAATTCCTGCGACGACTCCTGAAATCGGACCGTCACTGGAAACAGGTGTACTTTAGCAACCAGTCTCTAGTTGTCACTATAACACTAGTGGCTAGTCTCTAGTTGTCAGTGTAACACTAGCGACTAGTCTCTAGTTGTCAGTGTAACACCTGAAACGATTCCTGTAAAGTTGTGTTTTACAACTTTCCCTTTTGAATCCATCAATCTTGTTTATCCCCTGTTGTTTCTTGTCTCTCATTAGCTTGTTTTGATTGATTTTGGTTAAGGTACTATCTCATTGATTTCATTTGAGTGAATCTTGTGTTTTTAGATCGTGTGACCTAGCTCTTTAGAGGTTTCGTCGAGAAACCATTTGCTTGGGTTACTTGTCTATCCAAGGTTCATCTGCAACTATCTTATTGATTTGCTTGAGGCTTTTTCATTACTTGTTTTCTTGCTGGTTGATTTTTAGTGTCGATTATTGAACCAATTCTTTTTATGTTGATTTGATTTCGTCACTACCAAGCATAGATCACAATTGTTTGGATTTATCAGTTCACACTTGCTTATTTGTCTCTTTAAATTCAAAAAAAAAAAAAAAAAAATTAATGGATTGCATTCATTTGATATACGAAAGTGAAAGTATATGTGCATTTCAAATTTTCATGTTTAAGAAATTGAAAAGTGAACTCTAAATCAATCATTAGTAGTATCGATGCACTGTAGGGATTGATGTGTTTATACATTGTGTCTCTTGGGTGACTAGATTTGCTGATCTTGGTTTTGTCTTGGTTTGGGAATGATCTCTCTACCCTTCTTTAAGTAGGATTTCATCGAAATAAAAGATGCTTAACTCATTCTAGCTGCATCCTAGGTTTTGATATACATACGGTAAGGCCTGAAAATTGAAACCTAATTCAAGATCAACTCTAAAATGAATTGATGAAACTAACAACGCATTGGAACATAACGCACATTATTTAGAGGTCTAGGCTAGAGACATGCTCCGGCATCGTTAAACCTAGTCACTATTGTTTTCACTTAAGGTTGGGTTATTTCTCCTTTTGTGACTCAATAGCTGCTACTACGGACTTGCACTCCCAGTACCGTTGAGTATATGTTGGGAGGCCCCACTAGGTTATCATCCTATCTCCTTAGGAAGCCGTGTTTGCTACCTTGCAAACCGTAACACACTGAACATAGCATTCGGGAAGATTGACTGCTGTATGGAGAGTCCTTGATTTTCATATGATCGCTAAGGTGTATATGCAGTTTTATGGGTTGTTTGGTAAACCTTCTGCCTAGTTCTCTAGAGTAGTCACTTTCATTCCTTTTTGGACTCCTTAAAAGAAAAGGTCCATCTCAGCACTTTCCCTTTTAGGCTCATTAAACCTCGAAAGAGATAGAGTCACCTTTGCATCCTTTTCTCGACTCTTAAAACATGAAAAGGTCAAGTTTTGTTCCTGTGTCATAAAATTTACTGCCCATGAAATATTCCTGGTAATAGTCTGAGTTCTTCATTACAATTCGAGTTTTTTTCAGGCTCGTTCCCGATGGCAACTTTCCCCGAGTCTACCGGCCAAGGTCTTCCCCCAAATGGGAACCCTGGTCCGTTTCCTTCTTTCGGAAATTCCAGCGCTCCGTACATGGAAACATTGTCTTTGCTTAGGTTAACCATCGGTCTACCCGTTTGGTTGTTTTCAACCTCAGTGGTCCCGAGTTTCATGACTCCTATTCCATCATCTCCTTCGTCTGCATCACGACACAATGGTTCCAAGGTTGATCTTGCGCCTTCTTCCCCTATTTCTTCACCTTCATCTCCTCCTTCGTTTGGTGAAAGTTCCACGTCTAGTAACCAGGAGACTAAGAAGAACAAGAGGAATAAAAAGAATAAGAAGAATTTACATAAGCGTTAGGCCCCCCATGCAACTATTGCTACAAGTACATCACCAGTTGTGACACCTTCTGTTCCTCTGCGGAAGGTTAAGTTTCCTTGTAAATTGTGCAAGGATGACCACCTTCTTTGTGATTGTCCTGCTATTCCGAGGATCTTAGAAGCATGGTCTCACGATTAGGCTCATCCCTCATCATCCTTTGAAGCTCATGATGATGCTACCCTATCAACTGGCAGTGCTAAGAAGAAAGGGAAGATTCGATTCCCTTGTAGACTGTGTGAAGGAAACCATCCCCTTCACCTTTATCCGCTCATGGATAAAGCTTCCGTTGTTTTGGAAAGTCTTACAACCTCTTCACCTCAAATTCCCATTGGTTATAAGAGGCTCTCTTCAGACCCTCTCCTAGTTGACAAAGAGATTAACTTAGATTCTTCTCTTGTCTATCCTCCCCTTTCCAAACCTGGTTGTGCTAAGCCTGTTCCAGACCAACCATTGGTTGGAGAGAGTGTCGACTTGGATTCACCACCCATTGATCACTCTGTTTCCGATGAACAACATGATCGCACTGCTCATGTTCTTCTCGTCTCATCAGATTCTCCTGAGTTCAAGAACGACCCTCCTATCCCCGCTGATCAGGAGCATCCTTCTTCAGTTCCTATAGAGCATGGGGGAAATCATATGATACCCCCACCAAGTAGTTCAGTCGTTTCCTTGGATTGGAGTCACTTGACTGCTTTCTACCTTCCATCCTACATGCATTTTCAGATTACAGTATGTGCCTATGATAAGGCAGTACTTGGCACTATCTTAGATGAGGGTGCATTAGTTAGCCTCATGCCTTTCACTACTTGGAAAGCTTTGGGCTCCCCATAGCTTGTGTCGGTCACACAGAATTTGTTGGCATTTGACGGAGGAACCAGTCGACCTTTGGGGATCCTTCCAAAGTTTCCTATTACTTTGGGAGGCAAAACTGTCTATATAGACGTAATGGTTGTCCAAGGTGCTTTAAAGTTTAGTCTTCTCCTTAGCTGTGACTATGTTTATGCCATGGGGGCCCTTGTCTTTTCACTTTTCTGTGTGGTTTGTTTTCCACACAATGGAAGAATGGTGACCATCAATCAATTATCGTTCTTTAGTCCCCTGGTGCCTCCTGTGTAGTTGTCATCCCCTATCGGTTCTTGCTCACAAGCAGTACCTTCCTTGCCACAGGTCAACTATGTGGCTACCCGTTCCATCTCTGCCTCTGTTGATGATCATGTAGATGGTCTCGTACATCATGTACTGGGGGCATTGGAACCCAATCTGTCATTAGCACCTCATGACATGTATCCCTCCCAGAGTGCATTTCTTCCTTCCAGCGAAGACCTCTTGGGAGCCATGTTCTCATCTAGCCCATGAACAAATGATCGAGCATAGTTCCTTGTCTTGTGTCAAGCTTGTTAAAAAATGAAACAAGGGGTGTGAAGCATAGTTCCTTGACTTGTGTCAAGCTTGTTAAAAAATGAAACAAGGAGTTCCGAGGATAGCTTTTTCATGTGTTAACCTCATTAAAAAATGAAACTGGGTGCCCCGAGGATAGTTTGATCTTGTGTCAACCTCGTTAGAAAATGAAACAAGGATCATTGAGCATAGTTCCTTGTGTTGTGTCCAGCTCGTTAAAAAATGAAACAAGGGTTATGAGGATAGTTCTTTTATTGTGTCAACCTCATTAAAAAATGAAACAAATCCCTTTCAAAATTGATTCTTTGATTAAGATCTCGTAAAATCCAAGTCGAGTCTTTCCAAGACCTTGAAAGTGAACCTTCATTCGATCCACCTCGTTGGATACAATGAAGATTGGGGGGCATATACCTCGATTTGAGTCATTATGCTAGGAGCATGCAAACTTATAACAAGCATAGTTTTTCGTTTCATGCTTGTGTAAACATGAAACTGAATCCAAGCAGAGTTCTCCATGGTTCAAGCTTGTGTAAAAATAAACCCATACCCGATTTACATCTCGTGATTCTCGTTTTTATCTGCTAATTTTTGCTAGATGAGCCTTGGTTGTTTCATTCCATTGCCACCATATCTTTGGCTGATCATATGCTTTCACTTCGTTTTTTTTCCTTTCCCGAGGAACCGCAACGATGAGTGCTTTTATTAGCCAGCTTCTTGAACATTAGATGTTTTGAGCAGTTCCACCATTGCCAGAACCAGTTGCTACCCTTTATACCACTCATTCCTCTAGGACGAGTCTCCTTTAAGCTCTTTTCTAGCTCGTAAAATATGAAAAGATTGTCGAGTTTTTCCTTTTTAACTCGTTAGATGGAATTAAACAGGCGGTCCACTTTAAGCTCTTTTCTAACCGTATAAATGTGAAAAAGTTGCTGGACTTTTGTCATTTCAAGTTCGATATTGGTTATGAAATGACATGTCTTTGATCGCTTTTCTACTTTTTCAGATCAAGGCCACTAATTATGAAAAGTACTCCTTGATCGTAATGGTCAAGCGATTCTCTTGAGTATTGTTTTATACCTTTTCAGGCTCGAGGGACATAAATTTACGAAAAAGGACCCTCCTAGAGTTTTCTTTTCCATGTCTTTTTCAAACTCTCTAAACATGAAAAAGACTCCGAGTTTTACCTATGTCGAACTCGTTAAAACTTGACGACATTGGACTCGTCACCATGACGAGACTCGTGCTTCTCCTCCCTAGGGCTCATTAAACTATTACTAGGTTGGATTCGACTAAAGGTCGAACTTATATTACAAGCATATGCTATCCCCTTCAAGCTTTTTTTCAAAAATAATTGGGGTACTCACTAGCAATGGTGGGGGAAAATTTGGAAGTCATCATTGGTTATCTGCGATAGCTAGTCACTCTTGAACATCGACACTTTTTCTTCTTATCGGGTTGGGATATCCATACATCATCATTTGGTCTTCCGTGGTTCTGGGTTTCCATTTTGCATCATTCCATCTGGTCCGTGTTGCCTCCATCAAGCCTCTGATCCCTTGGTACCAAAATGTTGCCACATTCTGGAATCGTGTCGCCGATATGTTCAAGAGTATAATCCTTCTGCAGTTCACACCCTTACCTCCTCCTTTGATATTCTGTTTCATCATCTACCACTTGTTCCTTATCTCGTTTCATTGATGGGAGAAACATTATGGCCTCTTGCGACGGATTGTCTCCTGTCAACGCCAGCTCATTATCCAGGAGATTGATCTAGAGATCCCCTTTAGTACCTTGGAGCTTGCATGCCTCAATGGCAAGTTCTTCATGCCTAACGACAAACTTTCATCATTGGTCTTTGATTGGGTGATTCCACGGGTGTTCGACTTCAACTCATTTTTCACACTTAGTGGATTGTATTGGATAGTACCTTGAGAGCCATTAGCATTATTGGTGGTTTCTGTCGCGCTTGTTAACAATTTACATCATTGACCAGTAATCAAGTGACTTTTTATCTTGTTCGACTTCAGCACATATGTTCACATGATAGAATTTGTACTCTACTTGGTTGGGTTTCAAGACCCTGAACTAAGATTACATATGTTCAGGCTATGTGGATTGGTTCGTGATTATATATATGACTCTTTGATGGATGGCTACGACCATGTCTGAGTCTTCATGGATGGCTGCAACCATACCTTTGTCATTATTATGGTCTTATCAACTGGGTGGCTGCATCCATACCACAGACCAAGTTTCATATGTCTTCTGGATGGCTGCACCCATGCCTAGACTATATATATTTCACTATCACAAATATCAGTTGTACTTGCGCTTGCAAGATCTTCAAGGTGGTTCCAGTTTAGACAGTTTCGTAAATCATTTCACCCCTCCCACTCTCTCGGGCTTCACGCTTTAGGGGCATCTGTTACACAGTAATTTGTCGCTGTCCTCATCTCATTCCCTCTGCTATGTCATGTGTCAAATAAACATGTTCATATCTTCCCACTGATGTATGAAGATTAAGAAAATGCTCTCTGATGCTGTCGTTGACCCTCATTCCCTAAGTCTCTCCCTCGTCGCGAGTAAGACCTTAATATACATGATGTTCCCATGTCCATAACGGTCTCATTGTGACTCCATCATAGGTTTACATCTGTTTCTCACAATGGTTGGATTTCTAGACCTGGCACGTGGTTATGAGTTATATCTGGCGACGATGAGTCTGCATGCATTGCCTCCTAGCGATGCCATCGTGGAGAATTATTTTACGGCTCGCGACGATCCAGATTGGGTGAATTCATTTCAGCAGTCAGCCTTTTGGATGTCTCCAAACCTAGTTGTTAGGATAGTTTGGGTCACCCTTCCCCTCTGGTATGGTAGTTCTGTCACTTGTGCTACCTTCCTTGAGGATGAGCTCCTCCTCCCACATTTCATGGAGACTCCTTCTCCTATTAAAGCACTCACCTTTGCTATGATCTGCTAATTCTTTTGGTTGGCAGTGATGCTAGTGCTTTGGAGTTTGATAGATAGCTGGTGTGTGTGTGACAAGTGTGGGATTGTTGATAGATTGTGGAAGTTTGTGGAGTTCCCTTAACTTTGTGTTAAAGCTTGTGAGTGAGAGAGAGATATCATATGTTGGGAGATCCATCCTTGAAGAGTGAATGCTTGGGAAACATATTGGCTGGATCCTCTGAGAAGGCTTGCGACGTCAATAATTGGTTGTAAGCTTGCTCTTGATTCATTATTAATACAATTAATGATGTTTTCCTATGTCTTGTATGTAATTTACTTAATAGCTCATGACTTCTTAACTTTGTGAGTAAATAGATCATTGTTGTTTCTTGGTTACGTGCTTTGTTGTTTTCCTTATATTGTTTCAGGTTAATTTCTCATTGAGGAGAAGGAAACAGAAGCTTGAGTAGCGCAATGGAATTTCATCAACCACCGGTTTGAGGTAGGCCTCCAACGATGATTGTTTAAGGAAATCAATTGTTGATCTGTCTTTACGGTGACTAGACCCACTCTAGGGCTAGAGGGGTTGCCTCTGTCTATAGAGGGAACACTTTCCTACATCATAGGTGGTGAACCCAAGTCGAAACTCTCTCCGACCAATGGTTGGTCGGGAACAGGCTTAGCACAGCTAGGCTTGGGAAGAGGAGGACGAACAAGAGAAGAATCTACGTTGATCTCTTTGTCAACCAGGAGAGGGTCTGAAGAGAGCCTCTGATAACCAATGGGAATTCGGGGTGAAGAAGCCATAAGACTTTCCAAAACAGCAGAAGCGTTTTCCATCAGAGGACAAAGGTGAAGGGGATGGTTTCCTTCACACACTCTATAGGGGAATTGAATCTTCCCTTTATTCTTACTGTTTCTAGTTGAGGATTGAACATTGACATGAGATTTAGAGGATGATGAGGGACGAGCTAGATCATGAGACCATACTTCTAAGATCCTAGGAATGCCAGGACAATCATGAAGAAGATGGTCACCCTTGCACAATTTACAAGGAAACTTAACCTTCCGCGGAGGAGTAGAAGGTGTTTCGACCTAAGATGTAATCAGAGCAATAGTTGAATGGGTGGTCTTACACTGATCAAACTTCTTCTTCTTCTTTGTCTTCTTCTTCTTCTTCTTAGTCTCTTGGTTACTAGATGTGGAACTTTCACCAGGTGAAGTAGGAGATGAAGATGAAGGAACAGGGGAAGAAGGCACAGGTTCAACCTTGGAATCATCATGTCATGATTTAGATGAAGGAGACGGTGGAACAGGAGTCATGACACTCGAGACCACCGAGGTTAAAAACAACCAAACAGGCAAAACGATGGTTAACACAGGCAAGGACAATGTTTCCATATACAGAGCACCGACATTTCCGAAAGGCGAAAATGGACCAAGATTTCCATCTGTGGGAGGACCTTGGCTAGTAGACTCGAGGAAAGTTTCCATCAGGAACAAGCCTGAAAAACATTCATACTGTAACAAAGAACTCGAACTGTTACCAAGAATATTTCACGGGCAGTAAATTTTATGACATAGGAACAAAACTGGACCTTTTCATATTTCAAGAGTCAAGAAGAGGACAAAAGTGTGACTCTATCTCTTTCGAGGTTTAATGAGCCTGAAAGGACAAGTGCTTAGATGGACCTTTTCTTTTAAGGATTTGAAAAGGAATGAAAGTGAGTACTCTAGAGAACTAGGAAAAAGGTTTACCAGATGAACCATACAACTGCATATACACCTTGGTGATCAAACGAAAGAGAAATGACCAAGGACTTTTCATATGACAGTTAATCTTCTCGAATGTTGTGTTCGGTGCATAACGGTTTGCAAGGTGGCAGACACAACTTTCTATGGATGTAGGATGATAACCTAGTGGGGTCTCCCGATATATACTCGATGGTACTAGGAGCACAAGTCTGTACTAGCAGCTATTGAGTCACAGAAGGAGGAATCACCCAACCTTAAGCAAAAACAATAGTGACTAGGTTTAATGACATTGGAGCATGTCTCTAGCCTAGACCTCTAAATAATGTGCATTAAGTTCCAATGTGTTGTTAAGTTCATTCAGTTAATTTTAGAGTTGATCTTGAATTAGGTTTCAGATTTTAGGCCCTACCGTATGTATGTCAAAAACCCGAGGATGCAACTAGAATGAGTAAATCATCTTTCATTTCGATGAACACGTACCTAAAGGAGGGTAGAAAGTTCATTCGCAAGAAAACAAAAGCGAATGAAAACATTAAGAAACACAATGCATCAATACACTAATCTCACGAGGCATCAATACTATTTATGAAAGATTTAAAGTTTGTTTTTCAATTTCTGAAACATGAAAATTTGAAATGCACATATACTTTCACTTTTGTATATCAAATGAATGCAATCCTTTAATTTTATTTTTTTTTTAATTTAAAGAGACAAACAAGAAAGTGTGAACTAATTGATTCAAACAATCATGATCTATGCTTGGTAGTGAAGAAATCGAATCGATATCAAAAATTGGTTCAATAATCGACACTAAAAATCAACCAGCAAGAAAACAAGAAATGAAAAATCCTCAAGCAAATCAATAAGACGGTCGTGGATGAACCTTGGACAGACAAGTAACCCAAGCAAATGGTTTCTCGATGAAACCTCTAAAGAGCTAGATCACACGATCTAAAAACACAAGACTCACTCAATGAAACCAAAGAGACAGTACCTTAACCAAAAGCAATCAAAACAAGTTGATGGGAGAGAGGAAACAACAGGGGATAAACAAGATTGGTGGATTCAAGAGGTAAAGTTGTAAGAACAAATTTACAAGAATCATTGCAGGTGTTACACTGACAACTAGAGACGTCGTCACAGGTGTTACACTGATAACTAGATACTAGTCACTAAAGTACACCTGTTTTCAGAGACGGTCCGATTTCACGAGTCGTTGCGATAATTAAACTAGCAACCTAAGACGAAAGCCAAATAGTTGCAGGTACAAAGCTATAACATCAACAACATTATCGTGATTGTTTGGCTATCTTCAGTGACGATCTTACTTAAGCAAAAGATAAAGTAAAATCACCTAAATGACACCAGATAATCTTTCTAAGCAATAAGGGGAATTCCCAGATTGACCCAGGTAACCCAAAAAACTAATGGTTTAACACCAAAATTCAAGAGATACTAAATCAAAACCAAACAAAAGAAAACAAGAGAAAAAAAATACAAAGGACTCCCCAGTGGAGTCGCCAACTTGTGATAAAGGAAAGTGTTCCCTCTGTGGACAGAGGCAAACCCTCTATCCCTAGAGTGAGTCTAGTCACAACAAGACAAAACAACAATCAATTCCCTTAAATAGTCATCATTGGAGGCCTACCTCAAATCAGCGGTTGATGGAGTTTCTGTTGCACTACTTCAACTTCTATTTCTTTCTCCTCAATGAGAAATCAACCTGAAACACCACAAGAAAACAGCAGAGCACATAACCAAGAACAACAATGATATATTTACTTATAAAGTTGAGAAATCATAAGCTATCAAGTATATTGTGCACAAGATATAGGAAATCATCATTGATTGTATTAAAATGAATCAAGAGAAAAGCTTAAAAGCAAGTCTTGACGTCGCAAGCCTTCTCGGAGGGTCCAACCAGTATTTTTCTTGATGATTGTATTAAAATGAATCAAGAGAAAATCTTAAAAGCAAGTCTTGACGTCGCAAGCCTTCTCGGAGGGTCCAACCAGTATTTTTCTTCAAGCATTCACTCTCAAGAATGGGTCTCCCAAATAGATATAGATGATATCTATCTCTCACTCACAAGCTCTAATACAAGGTTAAGGCACTCCACAACCTCTTACCAAACTATTAGCAATCCCACACTTGTCACACTCACACCAAATCTATCTACTTAGTTTCAAACCAAACTCAAAAGTAACTAGCTAGAAATGCCCAACTAAAGAACTAGCAGATCATAGCAATGGTGAGTGATTTTATAGGAGAATCAGTCTCCATGAAATGAGGGAGAGGGAGCTTATCCGCAAGGGAGGTTGCACAAGAGATGGAACCACCATCCCAGAGGAGGAAAGGTGACCCAAACTAACCCAACAACCATCTCTAGAGACATCCAGAAGGCCGACTGTTTGAACAAATTCACCAAATCTCGATTGTCGCAAGTCATGAACTAAAGCTCAACGATGAAATCATGAGGCAATGCATGTAGACCAATCGTCGTGATAAATAGCTGGAAGCCTCGCACCAAGCCCTAAAATTTGACCGTTGCAGGAAACATGTGTACACCTGCAACAGTGTCACAACTGGACTGTTCATGACAAGGGATCATCGCGCATTTTAATGGCTTATTAGCAACGATGTAGGAACTTAGGGAAAAAGGGTCAGTCTTCAACATTAGAGAGCACTGTTTAACATTTTTGCATAAGTGGGAAGATATGGACATGTATATTTGATACATGACACAACAAAGGGACTGAGACGAGGATGTGACAAATTACTATGTAACAAGATGATGAACGGCTCACTCGCACCATTCGACACTATTCCTAGTTTCAAACTTTACAAATCAGTGCAGGGGAAGAACTGAGCGCTAGCACTGGTCTTGAAAAATGGGTTTGAAGGAAGATTCTTGGGAAATGATGTAAGAGGGAAATGTTTTGCATATGAAAAGGGATGTAGGGACATGTTCTTCATGGTAGGAAAACATATGAGGGTCACTGTAGAGGTCCTCCAGGATTGAGGAATAGGGAGTATAGGGACAGTGAAAAAATGGTGTGTAATAGATGCCCCCTAAAGCATGAAGGCCGAACAAGAGTGAGGGGTGAAATTATTTACGAGTAGCTGTATGGAACCAGACTCCACCATCAGAAAACCTGCAAGTAAAAATAGATACATATACATCAATGAAATCTCTGATACATGAATTGTGGTATGGATGAATCCATCCAAAGAAGATCATGTAAATGGATCTGAGTTATGGGTGCAACCATCCAGTAAGAAGGATCATATCAAACCCAAGGTATGGTCGCATCCATCCAATAATGAGAAGGATCACATATAACAGACTCATGGTATGATCACAACCATCCATCTAAAAGAGACATGTATGTAAGCATGATCATGTCACGTCGCCTTGCAACCTAGACTAGTGTAATCTGAGCCCAGGGTCTTGCACTCCAACATGACCCGATCAAAGTGAAAATTCTAGCACGTGAATAGATGTGCTGAAGTCAAACATGCTAGAAAATTGCTTGATTACCAGCCAGTGATGTGAAATGTTAATAAGTGTGAGAGAAACCACCAATAATGACAATGGCTCTCAAGTTACCAACAACACAATTCACTAGGTGTGAATAAGGAACTGAAGTCAAACATCCATGAAGTCAATCGATAAAAAGATAATGATGATAACTGGTTGTCGAGTGCGAAGAACTTGCCATTAGGGCATGCAAGCTCTAAGGTACTGGAAGGGAGTCTCTCAGCTAATTTCCCATATAATGAGTTGAAGTCGACAGGAAGTGACCCTGTTGAAGGAGGGCCATGATGTATCCCACATCATCGACATGATACAAGGGATGTAATGATTATGGATGATACAAAGAATCAGGAATGGGTGTAAATTGCAGAAGGATTAACTCTTGAACATATTGATGACATGAATCTGGAGTTTGGCAGCTTTTGGATCCATAGGATCGGAGGTCATAATGACATGGCAGAGATCAAATGGAATGGAAAAAATGGTGGCCCAAACCCAAGAATTCCAATGATGAAGTGGGGATATCCCAACCTAACACGAAGCAGAAGAGTGTCATGTTCAAGAGTGACAAGTTGCCGACACAACTGGTAAAAGTTTCCCATTTCCCCCCACCATTTTTGGCAGGTACCCCAATTATTTTTTATCATAATCTTGAAGGGGATAACATATTTTTGTAGTGTAAGTCCATCCTTTAGATGAATCTGACCTAGTAAGATTAATAAGCCCTCAGAAGGAGAAGCTCTCATCTGTCATGGTGTTGAATCCGATGTCATTTAAATTTTAATGAGTTTGATAAAGGGAAAACTTAATATCCTTTTAATGTTTAGAGAGTTTGAAAAAGGCATAAAAAAGAAAACTCCCGAAGGTCCCTTTTCCTACAGTTGTGTCTCGAGCCCAGAAAGGTAGAAAATAATACTTGAGAGAACCTCTTGACCATGTCAGCCAAGGAGTACCTTTTTCGTAAATAGTTTATCCCAACCCGAAAAAGGGATAAATGTATACTGGGTAAACAACGTTTTGGAATCATTTTATGAGGTAAAAACGACAAGAAGTGGAGAATCTTTTTGTGTTTTAAGAATCAGAAAAGAGCTTAAAGCATACTCCCATGTTTTTATTCTCTTGAATGAGTCAAAAAGGGAAAAATACTTGGTGATATTTTCATTTGAGTTTTTACGAGGTTAGAAAAAAAGTTAAACACAACTTTAGTTTTGCATCATCACCGTTAATCCATCATTTTTCACTGCACAAGAAGCAAACGTATTATTTGTTTCTAAGGTAAAATGGCGAAAAAAATGCTTTTAAAACCCTAAAACATGATGAAAAGTCTATAAAAAGGGAAAAAGTAAAACATTTTTTACCATTTACCTCTTTTATCTCATTTGCAACAAGTTTTACCCATTTGTGCCTAGAGCAGATTGTAGCAAATCTAGGAGGCCGATTAACGAGCCGTCTGTTGCAGGTAAGAGCTCAGTTCCTAAGATTTGTTTTCATACCTATTTTTTATGCATTTAGTCATTTTTCAAGGTTTCTGAGGGACTTTTGTAAAATAAAATTCGCCCTCGGTTGACACGAGATCTAGGGATGAAATCGAGATGATCGAGGGTTTACAACTTGGGACTCATTCTGTCAGCGCAAATATTTTTAAAACAGTTGCGCCGCCGCTGAGAGATGATTTTTTTCAATTTTTTTCCCGATTTAACTGCTTTTGATCTGAAATTTCTCTTGCAAAAACTAATGTTTGGCTAAATGCATGTTGTTTGTAGGAAAACCACAGCAAGAAATATGGTGATTGAATGGAAAGAACGTGAGCATGAAGGAATTGATTCATCAACATTGGATGATCCAAACTATTTGGATGCATTGAGGAACTATGGGATCCTCAAATTGTTTCTCACACTAGGCCTTCGGGCTCAACCTAAACTGCTACAATACCTGATCAGTTTATGGGACATTGGATGGGAAGTATTTGTGATCCGTGATCAAAAGCTGGAGATAGAGACTTCAGACATCTACTTCATTATCGGACTGACCCACAAAGGGGAACCAATCCAATTGTATGAACATGCTCCTTGCAGAGAATTGTCCAGAAGCTCTGAAATATAAAAGCAGCAAGGTTGACATCATGAATATACGCAACCTTGTACTAAAGGTGATGCTCTTGACCATACACAAAGTTGTTGGGGATGAAGCATTACATGAGTGCAACAAATCTAAGTTCTAGTATGCCATAGATTACACGATGCCCATTGTCTTCAACTAGGTAAAAGCCATAAAATTGAATATGAAACGCAAATTATCCAAATGAATGGCACGAAACCTGAGAAAATTTTGATATGGTTCTATTATGGTGACTTTCTTCTTGGAACGGATCCCACTATTCCACTATCAACTGGCAGAGGTAAATCCCCCAATGCCATGAGATCCACGGATGGTCTGATGGAGTGAACTGATGCCCAAGAATGGAGGGGGCTAGCACATGTCATACAAGCCCGCTTTCTTTACGTGGTTGAGGTGTTAGCTGATTATGGTAGAGGATTGGCCATAAAGTGGGATTGACTTTAGTGACAATCCTGACATGCCGCCCCCAAAGGGGGAGGATTTTGATGATGGAGGTGAGAAAAACAATTTTTGATTTTGACTTTTTATTGTTTTTGAAATATATACATTCGTGACACTTTAATTTTTGTAAGTGCAGATGTGGGACTAAACAAATCACCCGAGATGTCCCCAATTGCTAGACGTTTTGCTCGAAAATGAGATCGCTCCTTATCAAAAAGAAGTCGACAATGAGGAGTAGATTGTACGAAATCTCGATAACTTGACCAGAGGCATCCCAGAGTATGCCGAATGGAGGACATTCCACGTCATTATTTGTGACACACAGTGGGAGTGTAACATCGGATCCACCGATTACTAACTCGTGTAGTACGAGCAGTAATATGTTATCATGAGCACAATGTCGAGTAGTCATAGGTTTATCATTTACAATTTTGAGGCCCGTGAGCCACAGATGTACTTGGAACACATATATTATTTTTTGGGTTTTGATGTATGACACTCAAACATTATATATATATATATATATATATATATATATATATATATATATATGCTACATTTCCTATTTACTATGGCACAATGTTTTGTTTTTCACATATTGCGTAAATGTTTGTCTAACACATAATTACCTAATGCATCTATTAATGTATTCATATGCCTAGGAATGTGATGATATGTGATATAATCAAAATTTATTTCCAATAGATGAATACACAAATAAATTCTCAATATCTGAGGGTTTCTGACATAATATTTCCCATTGAGCTGAAGAACAACAAGTTGTGAATCAAGGTTAACAACCATTTCTTGAATGTCAAGAGCAATGGCCTCTGACAAGAGTTCGATAACTGTGCTATATTCAACAATGTTATTAGTTTTTTGACCGAAACAAATACCTTGAAGATCAATCAACTAATCATGAGTGTCATAAATAGCCCATGCTGCAGATGATAGATTCCAGGTACTATAGAAATCATCATCAGCGAAACTAACATAAGGAGTCACAAACATCTACAAAGCAAGTGAAGACATAATAAGTAGGAAAGATTTTTGAAAAACACACCAACCAAAACTGCACAAAAGTAACCATCCAAGATGACTCAGGCATAATACGTTTTGAGGTACATCCCATTGCGAGGCTTGTCCAAGTGGTTTCGCTCATAATCAATCCGCTCATAGGCCCCTTTTTGTAACACACACTTGACAATATAGGGCCCATCCCAGATGGGTTCAAATTTTCATGCCCACAACATATCATTAGCTTGGTCATATAGCAAGACCAGATCACCCTCGGAAAAAGCACGAGGAGAGACCGACTGATCAAAATGGGACTTAACTCACTTTTTCTGTGCTTTAATGACTAAAGCAACGAGATAATGGGTTCCATCTAGTCGTTCCAAATATAAGAGACTCCCTTCTGGAGGTGAGGTATCAGGGAGAAATTCGAGATCCAATTTGACTGAGGGAATTTCACATTCAATCGGTAAGGTAGCTTCTAGACCATAGACTAGATGGAAAGGGGTGAATCTAGTTGAATCTTTAGTCAAGATTTGGTAGGCCTATAGAGCTAAAAAAAGCATGGGATGCCAATTTGATTTGTGCATCCTAATGGTGTGCTAACGCATAGTGTCTAAGACTTTGTTTACAACTTCAACTTGGCTTGTTGGCCTGAGGGTAGTATGGAGTTGAGCCATCGTGGTGCAAGCCCAAATTAGAAGTCAGATTAGCCATCATGTAATTGAGGAAATGGGAGCCATGGTCGGTGACAATGGCTTGAGGCATTCCAAACCTAGAAATAACATGATTGAAGAGAAATTGCGTCGTTGTTTTACCGTCAACTGAATATGTAGGCATTACTTCGACCCATTTGGTGAATTAATCCACAAAAATGATAATATAACCATGTCCCCTGGCTGAATGAGAGTTACATGTCATAAAATAAATGCCTCATTTAGCAAAGGGACCAATGGTAATAATAGGGTGAAGGAGAGCAGGAGGGGCAAACATTTTTCGCTAAATATAGCACTCGTGGCACGAATAGCAAGGATGCAATCCTTAAAGATGGAGGGCCATAAGTATCTAGCACATAGTATCTTTTGAACAATGGCATAGCCAAATAGAGGACCACCACATGCACCAGAATGGCTATCATTCAAGACTCTTTCACCCTCATCGAGTGTTAAACATTGACGAAGAATTGAATTAACACCAACATGGTATAAAGTATCCCCAATGATGCGATAAGGTTGGGATTGATGCCAAATGCATCAACGATCATACTTGGACAACACAGAATAGAAGATAGAAGTTTGGAGATACATGATTCTATCACTGTACCAATGATAGAGAGTGCTAATTACAAAGAGCGTCTCATCGGGGAGTTGCTCATCAGCACTAGTAGGAAGATAAGAAGAGGGAAGAGAGCAGATCAACTCAGCAAATACAAGTGATTTCTTGGATTTGGAAGTAGTGAACACCAAATCAAATTCCTAGAGGATGACAATCCACTTGGAATATTTTCCCCTAGGTAACTGACGAGTCAGAATGTAAGTCATGGGGTTGCACTCGGAGATCATAGTTGTAGTGCGGAGGAGAATATGATGTCGAAAGTGCTGAATAGCTTGAACAGCAGCCAAAGCCAACTTCTTGACATTATCATAACGGGTCTCAATATCAAGGAGATTGTGGCTGAGGTAATAAATGACATGTTCATGACCTTTGTCGTCCTCTTGCACCAGCACCATGGAAATAGTGCTAGAAGCTGCAGCTAGATAGAGGAAATAATCGCGATGATAGTTTGGAGGATGCAACAAAGGAGCATTAATGACGACAAATTTAAATTCATCAAAATACTTTTGCGTAGCCTCATCCAAAATTAATGGAGTTCCTTGCTTAAGCAATAGGGTGAACCTCAAGCTAGCATAGCATAGTTAGGCATAAAGCAACGAAGGAAATTTGATTTCCCTTGCAAACTCTGTAATTGATGCAATGAAGAGGGAGGGGGTAGATTAACAATAGGCTCGACTTTGAGAGGATAAAGATGAATTCCACCGTTCAAAACAATACAACTGAGGAGTTGTCTGGACTCAACACAGAAGACACACTTATGCGAGTTCAACCAAATGTTATAATGTCTACAATGAAGAAATATTTGTCGAAGATGATCAGGATGGTCATGGAACTTACATGAATGAGAGGTAAGATCATCCAAATAAGGCTGAACGATATTTTTAATGTCATGGAAAGCATAAGAAACCACTCATCGAAAAGTAGCCCCAACATTATTAAGGCCAAAAGGGATCTTTTATATCAAAAAGTTCCCCACAGACAGATAAAGGCGGTCTTATCTTGATCAACCGGTTCAATGTTTATCTAGTTATAACCATAAAAACCATCCATAAAGGAGAAAATCTCACTCCCAGCACATACATTGATGATCTGGTCTATAAAAGGAGTGGGGTAATTATCCTTTGGATAGGCACAATTAAGGTCACAGTGATCAATGCAGACTCAAATGGTGCCTTGCTTTTTAGTCACTTGTATGATATTGGACACCCAATCTGTTAGAGGGATAGGATAAATAAATCCAGCTTTAAGAAGTTTTTCAACTTCCCCTTTAATGGTGGCCACTTTTCTAGGGTGCACTGGATGAAGTCATTGATGAAAGAGCTTCGCATTAGGATAAGTCGGAATTTCGTGTACGACTATACTTAGGTCAATGCTAGGCATTTCTTCATGCGACCATGCAAAAACATCTCGAAACTCTTGAAAAAGACGAGTATAGAGATTTATCTCATCGGGAGAACAAGTCACCCAAATATGAATGTTTTCAATGATACCAGGTTTAACAGAAATGTCAATAGGCATCGTTTGGGTAATATTAACCATGTTCCCTTCCGACCAAATTTCATGGGTCGTGATAGGCACTTGAAGTGGTTGGGTCGCGAAACAAGAAGAGAACTTCTCAAGGAAAGTAGGCATGACTGTCGGGCCAAGCATGAATGAGGAACAATGATGAGTATCATTCCATGGTGCCTCTTCTAGAGACATAATTTCCATGATACTTTCATCAAAAAGAAACGTCTCAGTTAAGGGATCGGGAGAATCCAAAGAACCAAGCCACGGGGATTGAGAATACACATCAAGGGATGTACTCGAAGTAGTATGATTATTAGGTACCGAAGCTGAAGCTGAAACAATCTCCACATAAGTGATCTCGATAGGGCTTAACAAAATGACATGATCCCATGAATCAACAAGATCAAGAGAGGGAATGACCCAAGGATCAGACTTAACCAAGATCATGTTGACTAAGGAAACATGTGGAGGTGGAAGAGGAAAAATACCCATTAAGACGAGGTCTTTGAAAAGTCCAACCTCCACACTCTCATAAGGAGCACCGATATGCTTCACGTAAGGAACATTGCCATCCAAGGAAGAAGAGGCAAAGAAAGACAACTGGTTGATCGTGACAATTTTCCCTTGATGAAGAAAACAGATCACACAGAATAGAGAGGAGGCTACAACATGCATGGAATGGGTCTAACTCCATCTGAGTATAAGATTATAGTAAATATTTGCATCAACAATTTCTACTTCGACATTGACTGTCTTGCCTTTCAAGATAATGGAAATATTAGGAAGGACACCGAATGGTCGAGAATCATGTCCAGCAAAGGCTTCCAACATGTTAGGTGATTGGTTCAGGGTAGGAGACCCAATTTCATTCCAACAAGAGATGGACATGATGCAGGTGGAAGCACCTTCATCAATGATGGTCATGTAAATGGTCTTCACATTAATGATCACTTGAATGAGAAAGGAAATTTGATGAGGTAAGCATGGAACATGGTTTTCCATATCAAAACAAATGAGATTGGAATCAAATGGATCAATACCTTTAATAGCCGACAACAACACTTTCCGTTGAGATGAACAACTTTGAAGGACCTCGAGAGTAGACATAGTTGATGGTGCTTGAGCCAAATCCTCAACAATGTTGTAATGCTGAGCGGCTTGAGCATTTGGATTATATGAGGAATGTCATAGCACACCCTGAGAGAGTGGTTGAATAGTGGAATAAGGATTAGGTCACTCTATATGGAGAGGAACATAGGTAGACATGATAGAGGAGGAAGGAGTACTCTCTTTCTCTTTCCCTGTCATCAGAGTAGGTGTTTGATAATCTTTTGATCTGGTAGCCACATTTATAGGCATATTCATCATGAAAGCTAGGAAGCCATGGAAGCAGAAGACTGAGGTTGGTCTACCATTTGCATCTGCTGGGATGAAAAGGGCTCTTTCAAGACAACGGGGGTTCCTTTGAGCAAGCGACTAACTTCAGATCGTCGGGGAAAATCTTTAGTGTAATGATCCTCCTCACATATGAGGCATGGATACTTGAGATTTCTTTGAGAAGCATCGCCATCAGACGACTTAGGAGGGTCCTATTTTGGGGCATCATCTTTGGCCTTACTTTTGCCCTTGTTTTTTCCTTTAGAGGATTTGTCCTTTGTGGTAGATGGGGTATCGTGAAGCTTAGAGGTTTTACCAAGGCCAGGTGAATTTTGAGAGGGATCATTGGAACTAGTATTCGAGACTAATTTCTACTTAGAAGAAGATTTTTCCGGGGTATGAGACATGGAACCAACCAATCCATCAACAGGTGGGGTATCCAGAGACTTTGATGTTGTTAGATCTAATGATGGCCTTGGAGCATTGGGTAACATCTCATATAACGTGTCAGATTGTGGGTAGACGAGGTCTAAATACTGGGCATGAGCAATGGATTGCTCCTCAGTAACACACCCACCCATAGCTATGTCCTCAACAATTTGTTGACGAATGATTTGGTGAACCATTCTTTCAACAACTGATCAACAATTTCAAACTTTATCAAGCAACACTTACACCTCCATTCATGGATGTGATTGGAGATATGAGTCGTAGTGTCTTGCTTAAGTGATGTAAGCAGATGGATGCTAGTTTCATAGCGAACTGGTAGTTGGAAATGAGTGAGGAAGCCATTGCGAGGGTGTTGAAGTCATTGTAGGTACTTCGAGGCAATTCGATGCACCACTTTGCTGCAGCACCTATGAGAGTTCGTTGAAAAAGTCGGAGGCGAATGGAATCATCAACATATGAATCGGAAGAGCACCAGAGGTGATATGTCATCATGTGGGCTTGTGCATCGTCCTTCGCTTTTCCCTCAAACTTTGGACAATCGCTCGAAATCTTGGATGGAACTGGAGTCTAGTATGGCAAATGAAAAATGGGATCATTCGTAAATCTAGAAAAATTTGGTAGCTCCAATGTGGCCAAGAATGGAAATTGTGTATTAAAAGGCATGTAGGGCCTTTGAGGAGACCCATATTGCAGAGTCCATCATTGTTGGTAAGGATTTTCCCCCATGGTGGTGGATTCTGTCCACATTGAATTTGATTCTACCCCTACTTGAGGTGATCTGAAAAATCACTTATGTATGATCTCAGTTAATTAATATAGGTATTACAGAATCATGCGCTGGGATATGCCTATGTTATTTTAAGCAACGAACTGATAATATTGTGAAATACACAGGAATTGGAAAACAGTAAGAGAAAAACAACAAGTAAATTCAACAAAAAACACAACAATTTAATAAGGAGTTGACCCAATCCTCCTAGGCTATGTCTCCTGGTCCAGATCTTAGTGGTTTCCTTTTTTATTGTGTCTTTAAGCAGAGTGTTTACAATGAGGAGCTCAATTTGAGCCTCCTATAATAGATGATTCTTGGTAGGGTGGTACTTGGATTCCCCAAGCCACTAGAGTACAGAAACTCCCCCCTTACCAAGTCTCGACCTCAACTGGTCTTAATGGGATGAGTCCAATTTGGTACTTAGTTCTCGACAGATATCCTCATAGGGATTTCTTGAACATGTTAGCACCTAAATCCGCCTTAGGCTGAAAGAAGGAAAAATTCAGGGTAACCACAAACCATGCTCAATCTGCTAGCTAGCCCTACCAGAATAGGAGAGGGCTCTCTCTGAGTCACACTCAGTGAATAAGTGAATGAAAAGGCCTGAGATGACTTACAAAAAACTATTTATCTTAGGCTAGTAAGTGAAAATGAAAATAAGAAGTGATTTTCATGAATGACAGTGTTCTGGGATGTTATGGGACCACTGGACCTCAATGGCCAGAGAACTTAATACAAAGGCACGGATTATTTCATGAGGCAAGGCAAGCGGAAAGCATAACAATTTAGTTTTAAGATATGGCGGAATGGAGAGATTGATTAAGAGGGTGAAAAGGGCATGGACAACATGAATCCTTTTCAACAGAAGAATGAACACTGTACATGAAATTTTCCCACAGGCAAAGCAATAAAATTGAATTCTACCTTAGCTAACTTAGAAAATTTCAATGGAAATGAATATGAAATGAGCTATGAAACATAACAAGATACATATGAAACATAAGAGACACATTTGCTACACTCACAACCACATGAATCTCATGAAACAGAGCCACTGCCTTTCATTAATCCTCTGTAAACAATATACAATGCAGAAATAGAGTTTCTTTCCCACAGTCTCCTAGAAGTTACAAGCCAACCAACTCTTTGCAAATGGTTTTCAGACAATATATAGAATGTGCCATGAAGAGATAGAATGCCCAAGGTTTGGGGAGTTACTCGAATCATTACAAACTGAAAGTGGAGAGCCAAACAACAGCTACAGGTGCAGCGCCACAAACATGACAAATGGCTTGGTGGCCCTTTGCTTCCTTTGCCACTTGGATAACTGACCATCTGGAGTGAAAATACTTATAAAACCACCTTAGGTGCCGAAAAACTGAATTGCATATGAGTGGGCCCACTTACAAAAAGTTGGGAAGCGAAATTTCGCGAAATGGAGGCATTCTGGCCTTTTTTCCTATATGCGCCACGCCCCTTTCCTGTATGCATCGCGACACTTTGAGGCCAGTTTTGAGGTGCTTTCTAGAGTCCCAAATGTGCCCAAGTGCACTCGTTGGAAATCCTGTCCTGTCTACTTTCCAACCCAAGTGGAATTTTTGAATTTGGAGCTCATTTGCCCCTCCAAATATTCATTCTCCCAAGACTGCTTCCTGTGTGTCAAAATAGGGGCAGTGAGGCCATTTTTGAGTGTATTTTGCCCTTTTCGTGGCCAAGTTCTTCTCCAAATTTATTTCTCCCAGTGCCAGTAATTTTTATTTTTCATGCTAAATCCAAAAACACAAACCATTTCTCATTTGGAGCTCCCAATATTACGTGTCGCGCCGGTGGCGCGGCGCGTATAGAGAAAAAACCTGTTTTTGTGCCAAAAATTTGTCGTGTGACCGAAATTTCCCAAATTATTTGAAACTTGGGCTGGAGGTCCTCTATGAAGTGCTATGCTGTGCCAAGGAAGCTTCAGCCAAGATTCGAAGCCGATCTTGCTCTTTTTCCTTTTTTTCTTCCTTTGTTGCTTCGCTCAATTTAGCCTTCAAGCTCCTTATTCAGGCCTTTGTGCTCATGTTCCATGCCCTGTAATGACAAGCCATCCTCCTCAGTATGGCTTTGTCCCTATTTTCCTTCTCCAGCTTTTTCTCCAAGTGTAGATTGACCTGATCCAACCAAGACTCATGGTCGCTGTTGATCTCTTGCTCCAAGGTAGTGAGCTCGATCCCTCTCTGCTAGACAACTTGTCGATTTTCATGAATGCTTTGCAGCTCCATGATCATCTATTGGTCCTCAAGTTGTTTGTTTCTTTGCTCCAGATACTTGATGACCCATCTAGCCCTCTCAAAATTCAGTATCAAGTCTTTGATCTCCATGTCCTGCTCCTGAATGTCATCCTAAGTTTGGCATTTTCTACCTCTATCTCTTCATCCAGAATGAGGATGACATCGGTCTCTTGTGCACCTGATGGCCCCTCATCATGCACAAGCTCCTTGCCCTTGTCCAATGCCTTTGTATTCGATGCCGAAAGCAAGGCCCCTTCCACCCCAGGTGGAGATAACACTCGCTTTGTTGTTGCAAATAAGTTCCTACTGCCTTTCTGATATGTCACCAAAAATGGCATGATCATGGTCTCATGGCGCTCATGCTGATAAGAAGGACCACCCAACTCCTGCTTGGGCTCTGATAGTACCTGTGGTGTGCTGAAAAAGTCACGGGAGATGAAGTCCTCCCAAGCAATGCCCTGCAATCCCAACTGATGATCTACCAAAATCTGAATGAGAGTGAAGTGATAGACACTGTTAAGATGCTGCTGAGGGGTCTTATGCAACATAAAGGTGTTCATCCTCTCTATATTCCTGCATATGAAAAACAGGAGGATCATCATCCTCACCCTGGTAAAGTGCATGAGCAAGCGGATATGATAGGCATATAGTCTAGAGAACCTACCCTCACAGCTGAAGTATTTCATGATCAATCTCATGAGCGGAGCATACTCATTCTTCAAGTATCTGAAGGGAAATACTCTTGTGAGCTTATTCAAGAATCTAGTTTTGATGTAAGGCTCATAGAGTTGCCTTTCCACCTTCTTCTTCTTATGCCACTACTCCCCAACATTTGGTATACTTGTTGCCACTGATATAGTTTCGGGTGTCAATGTGAAAGTGACCCCGGCCAAGGTAGACTGACCTCCATGTAGATGAAGCACAAATAAACGGGCCAACTCATGATGAACTCTAAAATTTGTCACCCTTTGACAAAATTCGAGACATGATAAGTAATGGAAGGATGACATGGCAAGAGGGCATGCTTGTAACTCGGTGAGGGTAGTGGGTTCATCCCTAACATGTTTTCCACTCTTGTGGTGTCTCCTGGGAGCTTGCTCTTCTGAGGATGAGTCACTCTGTGTCTCCCTCTCATACTCGGACGAATGTTGTGATGACATGACTGCAATGTGGGCTGTGATTAGGCTACCCCTTTGATGATGGTGTGAGGCTGGGTGCCTTTGTAGTATCTATTACCAAGGGGAACAATGAAACATGGATTGTTAGGAAGGGAGTGATGAAATGGGAATAGGGGTTATAGGGAGAAATTTGTTAGGGATGTGGGAGGAGTTTGGGATTTTTGATGGGGTAGGGTTTAGGGTTTCTATTGAGCAATAGGAGTAGGTGAAAGGGAATATGAGTTTGGTAGTGTTAGGGCAGTGATGACAGGAAAAATGGCATAGGGGAACAAGGGAAAAATATAAGGAAGGGAAAAGGGGACCTTGGCATCAACAATACAATTGCACAACCCTAGCAAAATGGTCTCTTGGTGTCTTTATGTGGTTGCTTTAAGAGTTTTGTTTCATTTCCATCATTGGGCATAAAAACCACCATGTCTTTAACCAATTTGATGAACAAGTGGGTTAATAGAGCCTACCTTGCAAATTTATGTGCTTCACAAAAAAATTTGAGTGAGTTTGGCACGTTCTGGGCACTTTTCCTCTGTGCGTTGTGCCCCTGTCTGTGTGCGCCATGCTCTTGTTTGTTTGCGCTGTGCTCTGGGTCTGCATTGCACGCACTATAGGCTTGAACAATGGGCGGGGGCTGTGTGCGCCGCACCCTGGCCTATGTGCACTGCGCCCTTAACCTCACCTCCAACCGGCTTCTCGCTCCTTGTTTGCTCCTCAACCTGTATGCACTATACGCAAAGACCGGTGCGCCGCGCCCTGGGTATGTGTCGTGCGTGTTATAACTTTGAACTGGGGGTGGGGGCTGTGTGCACCGCGCCCCTGCCTGTGTGCGCTGCACCTTGAAAACTGACTCCCACTTGCTCCAAACGCTCACCAACGCACTCCAATCACTTTGTAATGTATCCCACTGGTTTTGATTTGCACAATGCCTCTGATTTTGGTGGAAAACTTGTATATAAAGCTTTGGGAGAGATGATTTTGATTTTTGCCTCTTCAAAAACCCATTTTCTAATGTTGTGTTGTGGCACTTTTTCACTGACTTTAGAACACATTGATTTTCACTTTCCCTTTGAAATTTTAGCTCAAGGGACAAAATTTTCGACACTCTTTGTAGGGATTACACGATAGGATATTTGGCCATGGAAACCATGACTGCATCTGAAAAATCAACTGGCGACTTTTTTGCAAATTTGTCATAAATGACACTGTTTGACTTTTCTTCAAAACAGAGTTTTGAAGAAGAGTTAGAGTCTATCCACATGACGATGAAGCTTTCTGAACCATAACTGTGTAAGGGCCTCACTCTAGCCTGCATGGCTCTACTGGACATGTTTCAAGTACCAAATTGATGAATTCCTAGACCTAGACCTCAAAATGACCTTTGTCCTTTAAAGGACTAGACCTTGACTATCATGGATTTTGATGATGATTGACAAAAGACCTGAGACAATAGGAGCCAGACATGAGACTATAATGACCTTCTTCATTAGATTATGGCATGCCCCTAGTGGAATGAAACTGGGAGAATGGAGCGAGACACCTATTCATGAAATGCATAAAGAGTTTTGATCTCTGACGGAGGACTTGACTAGACCGACTCTAACACTTCAAAGAGTGGTTGGGGCATCTCATATGTTGCTGCTCGATGGGTATTCCGGATACAATCAGATTTTGGTCCATGAGGATGATAGAGACAAAACAACATTCACCACTCAGTGGGGGACTTTCCATTATGCCAAGATGCCATTCGGTTTAAAGAATGCTGGTGCAACTTTTCAACGGCCTATGGATATCGCCTTTACCAATGAGAAAGATGTATTTTTAGTAGTTTATCTTGATGATTTGACAATTTTTTCTAATTCAAATGAGGCACATCTTTACCATTTGAAGATTGTTTTTCAGCGGTGCAGAAAGTATGGCATATCTCTTAATCCCAAAAAGAGTTTGTTTGCCATGGAGAAGGAAAGCTTCTCGGTCACATCATATCAAAGGAGGGCATCCGCATCGATCCCACTCGAGTGGAAGCTTTTCAGAAAATTGATTTTCCCCGTAGTAAAAGGGAGATCCAAGCATTCAACGGTAAGATGAACTTCTTGCATCGTTTTGTGCCAAATTTAGCAGAACATTTGAGGGAAATCACAAACATGTTAAAGAAAGATAGTGTAGTAAAGTGGACCGAAGAAGCTATCAAGTATTTCATATTGCTAACGTTGGCCCTTTCTTCAGATCCAATTTTGATCAGCCCCAATTATTCCCAAGATTTTATTTTATTTTCATTCGCTTCAGAGCATACTATGGCAACGGTCTTAATGCAAAAAAGAGACCAGCTTGAGAAGTCAATTGCCTTTTTCAGCAGAACAATAAGAGATGCAACCTTAAAGTATAATATAATTCAGAAGCAAGCTCTTGCCTTGGTGAAAGCTGTGAAAGATTTCTGAGTATATATTTTGCATTCTCATATTCTTGCCTATGTTCCTAATGCAACCATTAAAGATGTTTTAGTGCAGATAGATCCAGAAAGGAGACGAGGCAAATGGATCATAGCTTTGTTAGAATATGACTTGGAAATAAAGCCGACAAAGCTTATCAAGGGGCAAGGTTTGGCAAAACTGATGGCAAAGTCTAATTTGCATGCCTTGGACATAAACTTGATTACTGCTATGTCTGAAGAAGATGAGGACAACTCACCTGTTCAAGTATCAAAATTTTTTATCCATTCCCCTTGGTATTCCGATTTGTATATGTGCTCCAAAATCTTTCACCGCCCTTGGGAATGGCTAAAAATAAAAGTAGAACTCTGAAATTAAAGGCTGCCAAATTTTGTATTATGAATAATGTATTATATTGGAAAGATCCTGGTGGTGTCTTGCTGAATTGTTTGGTTGAGGAAGAAGCAAAACAGGTCACGGATGATTTTCACAAGGGGGATTGTGGAGGTCACCTGTTTTGGAAGACAACATCAAATAAAATTTTGAGAGCAGGGTACTATTGGCTTACCCTCTTTGTTGATGTCTATAAAATTGTTACAAGCTACCATGAATGTCAAATTTTTCAGGGAAGGAGAAAATTACAGCCACTACCTCTCAAACCGGTTGAAGTAAGTGCTCCATTTCAGCAGTGGGGCCTTGATTTTATTGGAGAGATCCACCCTACATCTTCAGCTCAGCATAAGCGGATCTTGATAGCGATAAAATACTTTACAAAATGGATTGAGGCCATCCCCAGTTGGCAGGCCACTGATACGGTAATAATTCAGTTTCTCAAAAATGATATTTTGTCATGTTTTGGTTGTCCCAACAAGCTGATTACAGATAATGAAGCAGTTTTTAAATCTAAAAGAATGATTGATTTTTGTAATAAATATCAAATTACATTGGGGAATTCAACTGCATACTATCCACAAGCTAATGGATTGGTGGAATCGTCAAATAAATCATTAGTTAACATCATCAAAAAGTTGCTGGAAACAAATAAAAAGAGCTGGCACAAAAAGCTTGTTAATGCAATTTGGGCAGATAGAGTAAGTTAGAAAAAATCAATTGGCATGTCTCTGTTTGAACTAGTATATGGTGTTGACACGGTGTTCCCGACATCTCTCACAGTCCTAGTGGTAAAAATTCTTTAGGAAGCTGGCAGCGAAGAGGAACATTTTCAGCGAAGGATAAACCAAATGATCCATTTACAACAGACAAGAGAGGAGGTTTTCTAGAATACCTTCAAGCTGCAAGAGAGAATCAAGAAAATCTATGATTGGAAGGCAAAATCAGACAAGTTTCAGATTGAAGACACAGTGCTCAAGTGGGATGCTAGAAACGAAGACAAAGGCAAGCATGGCAAGTTCAAGAATCTGTGGAAGGGTCCATTCAAAATTGCTGCATATCGGGGTCAAAATACTTTCCTACTGAAAGAAATGAATGGAGAAGATTGTCTAGGTGGGCCGGTTAATGGTCGACTGCTCAAACAATGTTATCTTTGAAATGTTTTCTGCTGTCATATGTATGAATGTACATATCATTTTATTTCCTTCATTGCAAGTGTGTACTGTCGTCATTCATTCAGTTTGGGGCCCGATGTGAAGACTATAAAACTAAAGGGTTGATTTCAGTTTTGGTGTGTGTTATCACAAAATCAGTACTAAGGGCTACTACTTAATAAGATCTCATGAAACTGTTTCAGACCAAGCTTTAGACTAAGGTTTAGCCTCCTTAGTCAGAGAGGGCTCTCTCACAGATTTTTGATATGCATTAAAGGGCAAGAAAGATGGCTAACTCTTTAAAAAGTGAATGAAGTTTAAGCTGGTTGGAACAACAAAATCAAGGCTTCTCCCATTGGGCTCATGGAGTCATACATTCCTACAGTAAACAAGCAGCTACTGAATCATGGAAACCAAGGCATATAATGTCTCACTGTTCAAAACATCTACCAAGAAGAACCTCAACTCAACGAAACATACACAGGAAGTCTGAGCATCAGTGATGAATTCAGAGTGATTGCATGTTTAGTGAACTGTAAACAAGATGAATAAAACCAAACCACATATATTCTGAACATTTGAAACACAAGATGAATCTTGGGAAGAAACAATGTACTTTCTATTACTGTCAAAACACTTTACATAAGCCAATATGAAAACTCTGTCTTTTGATAAAAATCTCCAACCCTTTTTACATCAGAGTTTTTCCTATATATAGAAAAACAAAGCTAAACTACCTTGAGTCTCCTCCTCCAGCATGAGGGGAGCTCGAAAACCTATCATTAATTACCTTATCTATATTTAGACTAACTTATTAAATACAAAGGTATTATGCTTTCAATACATAGAGTCCTATTCCTATTCAAACTCTAATTCTATCTTCTCGTGTGCATGATTCTCTCTTGATCTTTGACACCTGTGCTATTTCTGTAGTGGCTGAAATGTATTTGAGAGGCATTCACTGAACAGGCTGCCTTGGATTCCAACTGTGCTGATGACTCAACATTTGGTGAAGATATATACTCTGTTTTCACGGTTCCTGCCTTTTATCCATGTTTATTTTCAAAAGAACGTGCTTGAAGCTGTTTAATATCTTTGATGACCATGCATAACACCATATGGCTAATAATCTGGATGCTTTGTGAACTGGACAGGTGTTCAACCCAAAATTCTGGTAATCCTACCAGAACCCTAATATTTCGGTCATAAAGTAACTTTATGAAAACTTTAGCAAAAACCAAAATGTTTCACCTTTTTGCTACAAAACTTACATCTGTCATTCTTTGAATGTTTTCGCAGCCCTTTATGATCTCCTTCCTATCCTCGAAGCATTCTCTTACAAAATTTGCTAACCTCAGCATCAATTTCTTTTTTCCTTTAAAAACAGTCTCCTACAGCAGTTTTGTAGCGCGCTACGAAACTGTTGTTCTTTCCAAAATTACAGTCTTCAATGAATTTTCTAATTACTTTGTGACTGTTACAGCTTCGCTCTTGACTCCAAAATTCCTAATTTGTCTTCCTTTTATATATGCCTCAAAAACCAATGAACTTAAGAAAAATAAACAAAAACTTGAAGCAATATCTGACCTTAAAAATTTTCAATTTTATTTAGCAGCTAACTTGCCTAACTGAGCTTTTAGTTTTGCAAGTTCGTTTTCCATGGCTGCAATTTCTGATACAGTTTTCTCTAAATTGGCCATTTCTTCATCAGCTGCCTCCCATTTCTCCTTTGAAGATGAGGTTTTAGTTTCCTTGACAATGGGAACTTTTTTCTTCATATCCTTCTTTTTGATTTCCTTTGCTTTTTCTGCTTGAGCTATCTGCTTTCCCATTTCTTTGGCCTGTCCTCTGGTATATATTGTTCTTTTGATTTCCTCTGCCTTTTCTGCTTTAGGCAGTTGTCTAATTTCTTTTGTTGCAGTTACCTTGACAGCTACCTCATCTTTGTGGACTTGCTCCGCTGCTTGGATTTGTCTCCTGGTGATTGGCCTTCGGGGTTTGACCATAAATTCCTTACCAGCCTCCTCAAACCTTAGCCTTTTTGAGGCTTTTGATTTTTTGGCGCTATCAGGTGATGACTGGGTTAGGTCAATAGGGATTGCCTCAACTTGCACTGATGTGGCTTGTTCGAAATCAATTGCCTCCAGCAAATCCTTTAGACTAGCCTTTGACATAGGGTTGTCTTCCACTGCTATCGATTTTCCTTTTTCTTTGCTTACTTGACTTCTAGTTCTGATTCTTGTTACTTGTGCAATTCCACTTGGCCCTGATGCATCTTTCTGGTGTTTGATTTTCTCCTTTGATGACTTGGATGTCTCTTTTGCTGATGGTTTAGGTATCTCTTTTATGACCACAGGCTTCTTTGATTTCCTTGGCTTAGTTTTGGGCTTCTTTCGGTCTTTTACCTCCTTCTTGAGCTCAGCCAATGTAGGTTATTCAATTCTTCTTTCTTTTTCCCTATCTGGCAATGGAGTGAGACCTGTTTTTCTTTGAAAGCCGGCCATAAAAATAAAAGAATCCCAATCTCTACCAATTTTTTGCAAACCATCTAAAACCAGCAACTTTATTAAACCATGGTGAAACAGGGATGTTTCACAATCATCATTCTTTAACTGAACTTTGTCACACATTTTACTAAGGCTTCTGAACAAATAGAAAGGGATGTCTATTGATGCTTTACCTGTGAAATGCAACAAGAGTTTGAAATGATAAGAGTAAACTTTGGTGTACCTCCCCTCACATGTTAGGTATTTCTGGATGCCTATAAGGAGCAGAGCATAATGTTCTTTTATATAATTCCTTGGCACAGCTTTGGTGAGGTCCTCATTTACATATTGATCCTTCAGAAATTCCTTACAGGGAGTCATGTCAAACTTGAAATTCTTGAACCATTCTTGTCCACCTCTCGGAATTTCAGTGACAGTAGAAATGGCTTGCGGAGACACAGGGAACTCTACCATTGACACCTTAGAATTTAAGCCAGTGAAATTTAATGCAAAATCTTTCGTTACCTCTGTATGTCCTCCCCTCAATTTTTCGCAAAACCTCCAGCAACCAGCCTCTTTAAAAGCTCGTGCTACACCTTCATCTCTGAGTGTAAGATCAAACCCCTCTGGCTCGGTTCTTAGGCACCTTCCGGATCGATGTTCTCTTTTCTCCATCTTGCTCAGAATATCTTCACGCAGAGAACTAACAACAACTATAATTCACAGAACAACTTCGACTTTGTAGTGCAGGCTCACTTGCAATGATCTCGTTAAATGAAAACTCAGGCTTCTTGGCGTTTTTTCAAACACTCGTCATAGAACATGCATGTTAATGCATCATGAATAAACATTATGACACTAGCATACCTCATAAGATCTCTTAAAATAATTGTCATGTGCGTGATCCTAAATCTGATGGCGGAATGAATCCTATCATGACCTGGAGAAGACATCACCTGACAAAATATGGACGGACCTAATGACTCATTTCCCGAGATTTGACATTTCAAGAAAATGCGCTGCAAAAAACCACGAATCCCCGATTTCGTAGCGCAGACAATTATGAATTGACAAACTGCGCTACGAAATGGCTGCTAGATGATATGCTGTGGAAAGGTGAAAAAATGATTGCGTAGCTAAATTGGCCAATCAGATCGCGCTGCGAAACTGCGCAAAATCAAAATGATGCAATCAAGACAAGACATGCTTTAAACCATAATGAGGGAGGGTATCTAACGGTTTTTTAAAAGGACTCACATCAATACCTTTTGAAATTCTAACTTCAAAGTGACACACCTAAAAACCTATTGACTTAAACCAATTTTTTTTTTTTTTTTTTTTTTTTATATGAATCTTTGGACATAGGTGAACTGTGGTTTTAAGTGATAACAGTGTGGATTATTTGAGTCAGTTTTGAGTCAGATTTCAGTCTTGAAATTGAGTCAGCCTTGAGTCAGATTTCAGTCCTGAAATTGAGTCAGTTTTGAGTCAAGATATTGGTTTTGGTTTGTTGAAGTTATTGACTCCATAGCCCAATGGAAGAAGGCACTTCCTGCTTTCTAGAGATCTGTAGTTCTTGGCACCTCCAAGGAGCTACCATCCCTATTGAAGCCAATGTTAGTGTCGGTATCTTCATCCCTCCATCATTGATCAAATTCTCTTGTTGCATTGAATTTTAGGTGTCTCATCTGATCAACTGCATTCCATTAGGATCATGGATCATCTAATGGTAGTGGCATATTATCATTTTTCCCTCATGGTCTTTACCTGCTGGCCTATTTTCACAAATTCAAGTCATTTACAGTCATTTTCTGTCTTTACATCTGCAAAAGTCATTTTTAGGGTTTTAGGTCTCATTAGGTCTAGGGTTTTTCATTAAAGTCTTTTAAAAGCTCAATAATGGTCACCAGGCACATGAGGAGGTCAAACAAAACTTTAGGATAAAAAATTTCAATAATCACATACTCAGTAATTGATTTTTCCTCAAAACCCTATTTTGAGGATAAACAGAGTTTTATTTTTTTATGTATAAGAATTTCTTGTAATTTCATTTTTCCTATATGTCATAAGTCCAAGCAGTAGCCCTGGTCACCTTGCCAAGCTCCTGCATATTAGTTCCTGCAAAAGAGTCAAAAAGTCAAAGCATTTAGTCCATCAAAGGCAAAAAGAAAGTCAAATTGCCAAAACAGAGTTTTATAGAACAAATGAAAAGCAAACTTTAGAAAAGTGGGTTTTTGTAAATAAAAATTAAAGTCCAAGGGTATATAAAGTGTTTCTTGTGTTCAAGAATTCATTTGTGCCTAAAGAAGTGAAAGAAACAAGAGCAAATCACGATTTGAGGCCAAGGGAGAAAAATTGTAGCAAAACTGTGCCAAGCTTCCTGACGCGGCGCACTTGGGTTGAGGTGTGACACACCTGGTCAGTGCGGCACACAGAGCTCAACAAATACATTGGAAAATACATAGGTCCGGTGCCCCTGAGTGGCGTGGCGCACCTCTTAGTGGGCGCGGCGCACCTGCCTTCCAAGCCCGAAATTCACTCAAATCACCTCCTCCAAGCTCCAAATCTTGCAAACATCATCTCACAAGTAAGTTTAGCATTCCTAAGTGCCATTGCAAAGTTTTTAGTCAGCTTTCATGGTGTGTAAATAGGTGAAAAGTAAAATGTCGCACAGTCACATTCAAAAAACTATCTAGGGTTTCAAAATTGTCATTGTTGCTATTGGCTCCACCGCATCATTTTCACATCCCTACACTACATTTCCCTCATTTCATTTTCCTTCCCCTTTCTCATTCACATTCATATATCCCCCTATCCCCAAAAATAAAATACCTAATTCCCACTACTCTTAAACCCTAATTTGCATTTCCAAAACCTTGCCACTCCCAAAAACCCTACAGTCAACATATAATCCATCACTCATTGTCCCAAAATCATTAATCCCTTTCTTAAACAACAAACACCTATTGTTGATATAAAATCTCTTCATACTCATCACTTCAAAGCAAATAATGGAAAATATGGAGACAAATTCACCTTATGATAGATATGAGGAAACAATGAGTGATTCCTCTCAAGAACTTCATGCACCTAGAAAACCTCACAAGGGAGGCAAACACATCCGGGAGGAGCCTACTACACTTACAAAGCTATTGGCTTGTCCTCTTGCTGTAGCATGTTTCAAACATCAATCTTGCTACCAGCTTTGTGAGATGGTGGAAAGAGTCAAATACCACCATGAGCTTGCTAGATTGTTTTTCCTCCATCTTCACAATGGCCAGGTCAATTTGGCAATTGTTATATTTACTTTGACACTTGAAACTATAGCTGAAGCAACAGGTATTCCGAATGTGGGAGAATAATGGAACAAGGGAAAACTGGTTGACAAAGAGCATTATGAGCCTTATATTAAGGCTGGCTATTAGAAGCAAATCAATAGAGTGTTCCCTTTCAGCTACCTACAAGACACATATGCTCCATTGATGAAGCTCATAAGAAAATGTTTCAGTTGTGAAGGCAGATTTTCTCGCTTGTACGCCTACCATATTAGATTATTGATGCATTTCACTAGGGTGAGGATGATCAACCTCCCCTATTTCATGTGCCAAAATATTGAGAAAATGACCACATTAGTGAAAAGGAAGCCTCCTCATCAACAATACAACAACATTTATCACTTTGCATTGATCAAGATTATGGTGTTGCATCAGCTGAGCTTGCTAAATGTTTCATGGGATGATTTCATTTCACATGAGGTTTTCACAAGTCCTCAAGTGACCCCATCAATTTTTCATGAGGTAGGAGGGCCTTCACATTAACAAGAAGTGCATGAGACTCAAACCACCAGTGTGCCAGTATTCATCACTTATCAAAAGGGGAGAAGAAGGCTATTTGCAGTGGAAAAACGAGTACTATCTCCACCCGGGGTGGAAGGGGTCTCATTTCCTTCAACAGAAAAGTAGGTACAGGACAAAGGTAAATAACCAATGCATGATGAGGGGCCTTCAGAAGGTCAAGAGAGAGATTTCATTCTCATTTAGGACGAGGACACTGATTTGGGCCCCCAAAGCTCAAGACTGAAAGAGATCATCCAGGAACAAGAAGCTAACATTCATGCCTTAGCGCTTAACCTGGAAATAACTAAGTGGATTATCAATTATCTTGAGCAAAGAAACAAGCATCTGGAGGATCAACAAACGATCATGGAGCTGCAAACTATAAGAGAAAACTGGTAAGCAGCCAAGAGGAGGAAAATCAAATTGAGACCACTAGAATAAGAGATTGAAGCTGATCGTGAATCTTGGATAGAAAGGAGAAATATGCACTTGGAGAAGTTGCTGGAGAAGGCCAAAAAAGAGAAAAAGATGTTGAGGCATATGGCCTATCGCTATTTGGCAAGAAACAAGATTTGCAAAGTGAGAATAAGGACCTTGAAGGCCAAATTGAGGAAAACTTTGAGGAGGAAGAAAGACCAAGATAGACTCAAAATCTTGGCTGAGGATTCCTTAGCCTAACATAGTACTTGATGCAGGTCACTTAGCTCAAATTTCAAGAAATTTTGCACATTTTTTGTCAATTTTGAATTTTTGGAGGAAAAAACAGGGTTTTTTACCTAGTGCATAGCGCCACCGGCGCTTGCTTTTGCTAGGGACCTCCTCTAGAGGATAACTTTACATTTTTGGATTCCTCATGAAAAATTATGAATGCTTAGAAATTACTAGAAAGTTTTGTCAAGTTTTGAGCTTCCAATAGGGCCAAAAACACCTCAAAAATGCCCTTTTTGCCTCTTTTTGGCCACATAGGGAGCAGTGTTGGGAGAACTTACGTTTGGAGTGACAAATGGACTCAAAATTCAGAAATTACACTTGTTCTAGAAATTCGATAGACAAACCTTTCCAACAAGCCCACTTGGAGCAAATTTGGTGCATGGTAAGGCCTCCAACATCAACTGCAAAAAGGCGCTATGCACAGGGATAGTGGCACGGCGCACAGGATGGAAAATTGTCATTTTTGCCAAAAAAGTCTGTTTTTCCCCCAGTTTTTTCTCAATTTGACTTTTTTCTCACTCATGGTAAAAATCATGATGTAATTTGATGTAAATTGATGGACTTTGATGTAAAAATGTTGAAAATTCACTCATGGAGGTAGATACATCATGAAAAGGTAGTTTTGAACTGAATGAATCAGTTTACTAGATTTTAGAGGCAAACTGTTCCACTGCCTACTTTTCAGTTCTTAGCTTAGATCTTGTTGGAACAACTCCTAAAATCATGAATTCAACTCCTAAAGCCTAGCATGAGTTGTTTGTTTCCTATATCTAGTACTTTTCAGTCATTTGTAAAGGTTGGACTCTTGTGAAAGCTTTGAGCAACATTGTACATTCATCTCTGCAGTTTGGCAAAGGAATAGACCAAGGTTTGCAGCATTTTATGGGATTCTTGTGGCAAGTTGGTTTGGTATTATTTCTTCTTCTGTAATTCAAGTTTTACATGTGTTTATGTATGCCATTATCTCTCTCTTTCAGCTGAACTAAATGAATCAAGGATAAAGGTAGAAATCATTGATATTGCAGTGCTCTACCTAGGGTTTCTTTAGTTTTTTTTATGTTTTCTCCTGTTTGAAGAGGATTCCTAAGACTCTCATACCCTCTCTAACTCCTCACAGTCTTAAGACTCTCCATCTCATTCAATTTAAAGTACTAAAGCATTTTCCTACCTCGCCCCACAGAAGCCTCTGCAAAACTAAGTCCATTCCTTGGACCCAAATTTTCCTTTCACATTTGAGCCAGTAAACCATCATAAAATTCAATCAAACTTCTCTGAGGATATACCTAGCCTAAAATTAGTCTTTACATCAGTCATCTTAAGTTTCATTTGATATATTTTAGTGAGATTGAGAAGGAGAGAGACCTCTCCCGACCTGGTAGGGCTAGCTACCAGGTTAAATGTGGTTTGATGTTACCCTAGACCTGCCTTTCTCAACTTGAGGTAGATTTAGGCCCTAACATCTCCGATGCATGTTGATGCACTGTGAATGATAGGACACATTAGCAAGTGATGTGTAGAGGAAGCTTCGATATGGATGTCTACTTTGACCAGTGCGCATTCTAGATCTGAGTTAGAGTGTACATGCGATGACAATAGATTATATGATGTGATTTGGAATTCATCACAACATACAGAAGCGTGGGAGTGATGAGAACCCAAGACTGGAGGTTGATTGAAAGAATTGATTGTGCATGATGTTTCACCAAGATTCGCGGATTGAGGATCGATCAAGAATGGAAGCTTAATGTTTTGAGAGGAATTTATTTTGTCTTCATCGTCCTGATCCTCTACTTGTATGATGAGATTTCCTTGCACATCACTGAAACTTGAGCTAGCAGCTCAAGAATCAAGAGAGTGCGCACAACTAGCTTGTGAACTATATCACTCAAGTGAGTCATGGTGCAAGGAGTCATGTCTTGTAGATGATGGAGGATGGCAGAGATGCATATTAGACTCAAGAATTGGGTTAGGAATGGTGATGTCGTCTTGCGGAATGGAAGGATGAGTTTTCTCCATAGGATTTCCTAACCATTTTGGAATTTCCTCCATTGGGTTAGGAGACAACTGAGCAGATGGATTGGGAACATGCTGTATAAATTTCTCAGCTTTGCACCCACTGTGAGGGGGCACCCTCTTTGAGACATTAGGTGTCTCATGGTCTGCAAGAGCTGAGGAAGAAGGGAAATCAAGAAGCTAACTATTTTTGGAGACATGAACCAAGTGTTTTAGCTCTTGCCTCATGAAGTCAAGGTCCAAAAACTGCTCAAGAATTTCGTGGAATAGGTGAAGGAAGAGGGTAGAAAAGTTCTCAACTGATTCGCCAGGCTTCATTCTTAAACGAGAGATTATTTCATAGTCATCTTGGTTATCACTAATCTAAGGCTTGATGGAGCTCCTTGAGGAAAGTGAGAAGGGAATGGATGGAAGCAGGTGGTAGGGTATGAAACCACCGATTAGTACGACCTTCAAGGGTGAGGAAGAAGAGTACGCAAACAAGCTCATCACTATCAATTTCATGACATTCACAGAAATGAATAAAATCAGAAATGTGCTCGGTTACGGATGTTTTGTCCTCACTGTCAAAATTTAACAAAGACAAGTGATAGAGAAGCTCACTGGAGATCGATAACTGATTAATGGAGAAATGAGAGAAACACCCTGGTAGCATGAATTGTGTATTATTCATTGGGTAAGAGATTCAACCCAGATGTACAGGCTCAACTTGTCATTTTCCCCTTCTTCTAGCACCAAAATGTTGATGGTTTTGGACCCACCAACATCAGGGGATCTCCCCAGTATGAAGTCCCAACTAGACCTCACACCGTTTGGTGTAGGAGGCCCATTCGGTATGATGGACAGGTTGCCATTATGTTAAAGATTTTCCTCAACCCTTACTTGTTAGCACAGGTTCACGTGCCTGGTGAGTGTAAGTGTCACTTGTGTCAATGGTTCTTTCACCGTAGAGGGAGAGGGTGGAAGTGAGTCCCAAGTCAGTCAGGAGAAGTCCCAACTCTGCTAGGAACACAAAACACAACAAGACATGTGCAGCTTTCGATGGAACAATCCACATGGATGCGGCAATCAAAACACACAAGGGAAGATAACACATATAACACTCAACGGATTAGTATGCATGAGTACAACGATTGTTATAGCAAGTTCCATGTGAAAGGTCTATTTGATGTCCAGGATAGTGGTCTACATGGGCGAGACAATGTTAAGAGCATATACAACACATTTCATTAACATATGTGTATTACAACAAGTGAATTAGTTCAAGTGTTATACACATGTTCAAGAAACCTACATTACAAGTGTTAAATATTAGTCTTACAATAGATACAATACATGTGTGAAAATGTGCTGGCCTATTAGTAGGCTTCTGTATTAAGTGAAAGTTCCAAGACACATTGTTACACCATACATCACTAACCTCGTGTGAGGGGCATTGGAGCCACTTCTTACTCCTCAAAGAAAAGATAACAGACTCTCCTGGCTATGTGGGAGGAGTTGAGGTGAAAATTCCTTTGCATGTACAAATGAGGGGGTATTTATAGCCAAGGGTGAAACTGACCCTTGTGGCTATTCGACTACCCTATTGACTGTTGGAATTCCATGACTTTTCAACTTTGCATGACTCTTTGTACAATAATTAGGTCTCTTGGACTTCCACATTACATTACATTGATTTGACAACATGGCCCACAGTGGAGATGTGGATGAAATGACTCATGACACGACTCGACATGACAATGTTGTTACATTCGTGTTGCTGGTGGAGTGCATGTCGAATTGCAGTGCTGCTGGGTGATGGATGTCTTCATGGTGTGTCACAACTTCACCTCTGCATGGAAAGGTGTGCGGAGTCTTCGATGGATGTTGTATTGCTTGATGTTGCTCCTTTCTTGTATGTTAGAAGGCTCAACAGGCTCGTATATTCACAAAATGTTCATATTCTTCCATTCGTCTGTCCGTGAGCACATCTTGCATGTCTGCTCATTCATCCATTCGTGAACACATCTTTGTGTGATCATTCGTTCGCGAGCACATCCCTTCACATGCATCATTTGTTGTTCGTTGGTGAACCTGTCCTTCTGCATGTGCTCCCTTCATTCATCCCATTCGTCAACATGCCATGTTTGTTTGTGTACTTTTACCTGCAACAATTCATGACGAGATGACATCAAGTCCAAAAAGCTCCTATTCTACCATGACACATGATCATTTTGGATGCAAGTGACAATCTGAGTTGACAGTGACTGTCTACGAGGTCTGGCTTGGTTGGAAGGAAAAACTGCGCAAATTTTGGGAGGAACAGTCTGGGCTATAGGAAGGAAAGGTAGACAGGATCTGCTCATTTTTCAGAATGAGCAGGCAACGGGGGCTAGATAGAAAAATTTGTGCAATTTCTGAGAGGAATAGTCTGAGCTACAGGGAGGATTGGTAGACAAGAATTGTGCAATTTTTCAGGGGAACGGGCCAAGAGCTTGGTAGAAAAAACTACGCAATTCCTGGAGGGAACTAGCAGTAGAAACTACACAATTCCTGAGGGGAACTGGCAGTCAGATGCCGGGAGCTTGGCTGCAGAAAATGCACAATTCCTGGAGGGAACTGGTAGTTTGCTGTTGGGAGCTGCTGGAAAGAGAAATTGTACTGAGGATGGGAGGCCGACATGCTGATCATCTTTGCACAATTTTTGAGTTGAGTGGACTGCTGGGCAATGGAGGGCCTTCTCATGAAATCTGCACATTTTTTTGGATGAGTAGCCTGTCGAATGTCGGGAGGACTGGCTGGAAAAACTATGCAATTTTCTAAGGGAGATAGGGACAGGCACTAGGTTTCTATCCGGCATGTCTGCACGATTTTCCTAACTATCAGAGTGGGCAAGGTCTGTATCCTCTACGCAATTTTTGAGGGGAATGAGTCCTGGGGTGACCAACTTGAAGGCTGATTGATTTCTTGCGGGAAACTCAGCTTGAAATGACTTTCTTGGTGCTTCTGCATTGTTCTGGGTGGCAGTCGATCGAGTCAATGACAAGGTGATGGTCCGGCTATCAGAGGGGAGTACGATCATCAGAACTTTAGGAAAATGACTAAGTGTGTGAATGAGTGAAAGATGCACAAGTGATCTTGAAAACGCACACCAACATGACTTGATGACGAGACGGCCCAAACCATCCAGACACACATGCTCAACATGACTGACCAACGGTGTGAGTGACAAGCGCGACACTTGTGATTGATCATTGATCGACCGTGATGACGCTTGCACGACAGTGAGTGTGACTCCTTGTGTGAGTGCGACAGATGCTTTCATAGCGAACACAACATGTACACACAAATCAAAGACCTTGAGCATGACCAAAACATGGTCGCAAGCATGACTTCGATATCAACATGTAAAAAATTGGATAGAATGAACAAGCAAGACAGATGCAAAGACTCACATGGGCTCATGGAGTGAACCTGAGTGTGTGCAGTCATCAAGTGGAGCTCTCAAGGGAGGCTCCGAAATTGGGTGTAGGCCAAAATTTTGGAGGGTTGTTGTAGCTGCTACAATAAGTCCACCGTCTCAGATAGAGACAACTGATTCCTAAGTGAATTTTAGTCAAGTCTCTGGTCGATGCCGAATACCAAAATTACTAAGTCCACGACTTTCCACCCCAAATTGATGGCCCAGGAGAGGTTGTCAATAGGATGATCATACATATTCTGCGCATGTAAAACTCAAATAATCTATGCACATGGGATGAAATCTTCCCCTACGTCCAACACATATACAATAAAGATCTCCATAGCTCAACAGGCCGCAACCCCTTTCACGTACAGCTGGGATTTCAGCCATTATGTCCCATTGATGTGGCCATACCATTTGCAAGCACTCAGGTGGGTTTGACTCACGTCTAGTCCAAAGCCAACAAGTCTAAAAACTTCATTGAGAACACTCAACAAATCCTCCAGTAGGTCCATGATATATTGGACAAAGGTAATGCTAAGTACAAGCAGCGCCATGACAAGAATCAGGTGTCGCACAAGTTCTAGGTGGGCAAGAAAGTTTGGCTCCATTTATAGATGGAGTGCCTCACTGGACCCCATCGCCAGCTTCACCCACTCCGATATGGGTCATACACCATCACCAAGGCTATCGGGGACAATGCCTTCAAGCTCATTGTTCCACCATTCCTTGGTCTGCACCCAGTGTTCAATGTAGATCACCTTCAGCCATAATTTCCACCATTGTTGGACACATCCGACATTGCAGAACAACTCACACCAATAGAGCTAAACCCAGACTGCATGGAACATGCCAAAAATGATCATATCATGGACACACAGATCAAGAACACTCACCAATAGAAGATCCAACTATATCAGGTTGTTAAAGCTGACCAACTCCTGCACCAAGGCAAGTGGCTCACCAGGGACTAAGTTCAGCAGGAGTTTCCCCATCTCATGGAGGCACTCAACACAATGGGGAGCATTGCTTCCTAAGGGTGGAGGATTGATCCATGTGGATATTGGTGGCCACTCGCCTATTCCACTTGGACCCCTACAATTGTTTCTTTTCAATTTCTTGAATTTAGCACAACTTACTATTTTTGGCAAATTTTCATGTCCTAAACTTCTGGAGTTGTTTTCAGCAACTAAAAGATGCTTTTAGGGAAAACAAAGAGAAAGAAAAAGTTTGAAACTAGTTTACTAGTTTTGTTTTCGACCTCCTCTTTGAGATCTTCAAAACGTGGTATTATTATAGCCAAAAAATATCATATGCCAAAGTTACGACCCCAGGAAGTTGATATACCAATTTACCCAAACAGGGTCCACAATTTTGGTACTTCATCTCCTAGGGTTAGATTTTTGGATGTTTACGATTTTCCATTGTTTGTCAATAATAAATAGGCCTTTGAGCTTTATTGTAACACATTTTAGAGGCATGCAGTCACCACATCTCTTCTCATAGAAAAGCTACCATCGTCGGAGCTATTTTTATTTCCATTCTGTTTGTAAGCATATTTCAATATTTGATATTAATGAATGAAGTGTTATTTCTGTTGCATCTTTATATTTATGGTTATATCAATAATTTGTTGTGTTCCTGTTTAAGTTCATATCAACATTGTTGTCTATTAGGTCATTCATTCATTATTATTTCATCTACTGACCAAAAGACGATGAGATCCATACATCAAGATTATCATAAAACATGCTCATAACCAACAAATAACCAGAGATATATCAATGATGAAACAACTATTAAATCCACATAATGACAAGCGAATTTACTCATGAAAATACGAAAGGAAAGGGGCTATTATTATCATATGAAAATCAAATCAAGTCAGGGGCTTCCACGTACCACTCGACCATAGATTGGGCTGAACAAAATCTCTCTTTCAGCCAATCACCCCCATGCCATATTCCAAGCATGAATGTGGGATTTCATGAAACAAATCAAGCAAAACCAAACCAGGGCTACAAAAATCCAAAGCACCTCAACCATCAACATAGTTATTCCAACTCAGGATCACACATCACTAACCATCACCAAATTGGTCTCTACCCAAGCTATCCATGGCTCCAAAGCATTTGTTCCAACCAAGGCTTCCAATACTAGTAACGCAACTCACAACTATTGCTGGGATCTAGAGCATTTGTCCAACTAGGGCTTCCAGGACTAGTAACTCAAATCACCACAGGCTCCAGAGTGTTTTTTCAACCAAGGCTTCCAAGACTAGTAAGTCAACCCAATCTGTTATAGGGCTTCTAGAGCTTTTGTCCAACCAAGGCTCTAGGAGCTAGTAACTCAACCCACAACCTTAAGGAACATGAGAACCAACCAGGAAAAAAGAAAAGAAACCAACAACACCATGGCTATCCAGGAAAAGGAAAGGATAGGAAAACCCACTGTCAATCTAGGCAATCCTCCATGCCAATGAAAAATCATAATCAAGAAACCACATGCATGTGTCATTCATGCCAAAACTAACAAGGAAATGATACATGCAACTCGGTACCTGCAAGCAAAAATTGCTGTAGTTGCTGATCCCAATGTCTCTACACTTTCCTGATTTTCCTTTGCCTCCTAGCTCCAAATTCCAAGTATGCCACACTCCTCCATAGTGCTCCAAGAAAACTCTAAGTTCCCAAGAGTATGAGAGAGAGAGAATAAAAGAGAGAGCTCCAAGCTAAAACTGACAAAAAGCCATGAACTGATCGTCATAAGCCTTTTTATCAATGAGGCCTCTATTTTCATCATTTTCCATTAATTTCCTTCATTTTCCTCCTCACATGCAACCTATGACCTTTTACCTTCCCTTTCTCCTATTTTCCTTTATTTTCATAAATAAAATGCCAATAAATGCCTCATGCCTTTCCAAAACCTTTGCCAATTTCCATAGCCATTTCTTAATCACAAGTGATCCCCATCACTATGGTTTTTCCCATAATTCAGGTTGGAATACATATCCCATGAACTTAGTTATAATTTTTCCTTTACTAACTTTATTACATGGATTTTTGACAAGAGCTGTTACAAAGGGAATGACGAAGACCAATACATCCTTGAATAAGTCTTTGAAAGTGTTCTATGGTAGCAAGTCATCTCAATAAAGGTATCAAGGCATTATGGAATCTCCTATTACCCATCAAGGATAGAATGAACAAGGCTTCTATAAAGGGTGAAGGACTATTCTCTACACTTATTGGCACATTTGAAGATGATATTATTTGGGTCATCGATAGTGGAGCATCAAGACATATGACATGTGAGGACAAACAATTAAAGACCTTATCAAGAGGAAAATCCTCCTACTCTATGTAACTTGGTGACAATAAGAGTTATCCTGTAAGAGGAATTGGATAAACCTTGCTAGATCTAGAGAATGGAGGAAATATTCATCTCAACAACATCCTATTTTTTCCAGGTTTGCAAAATGATTTACTTTCTATTTTATGTCTAGAAGATAAAGGAGATAGAGTTTCTTTTATAAATGGAAACATTGTAGTATGGGATAAATATTCTACATTGAAACTGCAAAGATGATTGGGATTCATTTAGGAATACTCTACATATTGAAGACTCCTCTCTCTCAAGCTTTGGTTCACATTGAAGTAAGTCCATGTGAAATTTTGCATAGAAGGTTTGGTCACATTCACTACAAAATATCACCAACTCTAAATTCAATGGTAAATGGCATCCCTAAACTCAAGGAGGATCATGAAGGAGTATGCAAGGGATGCACATTAGGTAAATATGTCAATAGGCCATTTGGAAGTAGTGCTTCAAGGTCAAAATAAATTCTGGATATCATTCATTATGATGTCTGTGGTCCTATGTCTATAAAGTCTCTTGGAGGTCATCTATATTATGTAACATTCATTTATGATCACTAAAGTAAAACTTAGGTCTATTTTCTGAAGATCAAGGATGAAGTATTCAAAAAAATTCAATAATTCAAAGCTGAAGTGGAGAAAGAAGGATAAAATCTTAAGATCCGACAATGGAGGGGAATACACTTCAAGGAACTCATATATTTTTGGAAGGAGCTTGGGATTAAGAGGGAGTTGATAGTCCCATACAATCCTGAACAAAATGGATTTGTTGAACGAAAGAATTAATCTATTGAAGAAAGTGTAAGAGCCATGTTACATGATCAAGATTTGCCAAAATTTTTGTGGGGTGAAGAAACAAACACTATTGTATATATTCAAAATCAAAGTCCTCACATATCACTAGAGAACATCACTCCTAAAGAAGCATTCACTGGGAAGAAACCAAGTGTGGACCATCTCTGAATATTTATATGTCTTTTCTATATTCACATTCCAAAGGATAAGAGAAAGAAGTTGGATCCTACAAGCATGAAGGGAATCATTAGAGAACTTTTGAGGTCTAAAATGGACCTCCTAAGAAAAATGTACAACCAAAATAAACTTTATAAGAACCAATCAGATTCAAGATGATGATCTCAACCATGGGGGATGATTCACCATTTTTGGGGTAAAAAAGTAAAATGATTAAAAAATAATAAAATAATAAAACTACATTTTCAACTCGTATTTTCAACTTATCTCCCTAACGTTTTACTCAAATTTCGAGTGGGAGTACTCATTGGATCCAAAATTTAATTCCTCATCCAAGGAGCGCCCATGTTGCATACTTTTGATGGACCTTCCTATGTGAAAAATGAGAAATACATGAAAAAATGTGATTGCAACCACATTTTTCATATTTTTTTCATTTTTCGTGTAGAAAGGTCCATTGAAAGTATGCAACATGGGTACTCCTTGGATGGGGAATCAAATTATGCATCAAACAAGTGTTCCCATTCAAAATTTGAATAAACACATAAGGAGATAAGTTGAAAATACGAGTTCAAAAAGCAGTTTTTCCTTTTTTCCCTCTAAAATTTGATGAAGTAATCTAATATTATTTTATTATTTCCACTATTATTTTATAATTTCCTTAGGACGCCCATTTTGGACCTCAAAATTCCCCTAATGATTTGTTGGCTACAATAATACTTCAAAGGCATATAGGATATACATAAAGGAAGGACGCAAAGTAGAAGCAATACAAGATGTAATCTTTGATGAAAGTATTGCATTTAGGAAATCAAAAGACCTCATGATGGACTCTTATGATGAAGAAATTCCAATATTTGAGGAAGAGTGCAAAAGGGAGGAAGAAAACTCAGATAATGAAGATGAAAGTCCCAGTAAACCTGTGCAACCTGTGATCATCCCTGAAAGCAAAAAAATACCTAATTAGTTGAATTCTCCTCTTCTAGATGCAGAAGGACATTGAGCAACCAAAGGCACATCTAGGGAAAGTAAGAAGCCCAAAAGATATTCAGGGTATGCAACCTATATGACCAAGTTACTAGAAGCATAACCATCCACATTTGAAGAGGTTTTTAAACATCAAGAATGCAAATATGCCATGAATGAAGAATATCAATCAATAATGAAGAATGGAGTTTTGGAGATTGTACCTAGGCCTAAAGAAAAATTTGTGGTAACTTCCACGGGGATGTACAAAATTAAACATGCATCAGATGGAAGTATTGATAAATACAAGGCAAGATTTGTGGCTAGAGGCTTCTCTCAACAGGAAGGCATCAACTATGAAGAGACATTTGCACCTACAACAAGGTATACAACTATATCTTTTTTGGTCTCTTTGGCAACATCAATGGGAAGTAACATCCATCAAATGGATGTCAAGACAACATTCCTGAATGACAAAATCGATGAGGAAGTCTATATAGAATAACCCTTGGGATTTGAAGTAAACGATAGAGAGAATTATTTTTGTAGGTTGAAGAAGGCATTATATGGCCTTAAGCAGACACCAAGGGCATGGTACGTATGCATACCTACAAACTTTGGGCTTCTCAAAGAGTTCTATTGATCCAAATCTCTATATGAAGGTTGTGAAGGATGACCCTATAATCATTCTTCTATATGTGGATGATATTATCACAACATACATAGAAGTTCGTATTCAAGGATGCAAGAAGCAACTGGTAGAAAAATTCAACATGAAAGATCTAGGGCTGATGCACTAATATTTGGGGCTAGAAGTTTGGAAAGGACCTGATGAGATTTATCTATGTCAAGTAAAGTATGTGATTGAGATGCTGAAGAGGTTTGACATGATGGATTGCAAACCTATGAATACCCTATGATCATAAACTTGAAAAGGCTAAGAAATTATGAATCAAGCCCGATGGATTCAACAATGTATAGACAATTGATTGGATCGCTGATGTATTTGGGTAAATACTCGACCATACATTTTTTTTGCAGTAAATGTTCTTAGTCAATTCTAGTAGTAGAGCCCAAGCATGATCATTGGATAGTAGCCAAAAATATACTAATATATCTACAAGGAACAATCCACTATTGCCTAAAGTATGATAAGAGGAATGCTTTTTAATTGATTGGATATACATATTCTGACTAGGGAGGTAGTGAGATGGATGGGAGAAGCACTGCTATAGGATGTTTTAGTTTGGGATCCTCCATGATATCCTGGATGAGTAAAAAGAAAGATTCAATTGCTTTGAGTAGTGCTGAGGCTAAATACATTGCAGCCTGTTGTTAGTGTCCTATATTATAGTAGTCAAAAACAAGTTTTGTCTTTTCAATTTATTTTGGTATATGTGTAAAGGTTTTTCCATAATCTCTTAGAGATAAAGCTATTGGTCTTTGTAAAGAATGTAAGATTTAATTATTGATGTAGTTATGTTAGAGTGTGTGAAAGATGATGTAAAAATAGTTATGGGTTCCCTAAAGATTGAGTCAAGTAAGTCCAGGGTCGATGTCTCATAAAAGATCATGATTGAGGTCATAGTGTGTCTTGTATTGTCATCATTGACACAAAGTAGTGGGGTAAGTTCATTCTTTTAGGTTGTCAACATCATCAGCTAACTATTTTCCTCGATTAGAGACCCCAACATCCAATCAAACATATGCATGTAGAAATTCGTTGCGCTTTGGCGCTGCGCTTCTGCTGTGAGGGGTAGCGTTCAAGGAAAAATATTTGTATCTTGAGAAAAGGTATTTAAGTAGGTTCCTAACATCGTATATGATGTATTATACCACTCATCACTTTCATATATTTAGGGAATGGCTAGAAGTATGAGAACCATGGAGTTGTTGGACAGTTGTTGTGTTTCTTGACTGTTTTTGCCATCATTTTCAAAATAGGTTTTTGAACAAATGGAGATAAATTTTGAAAAAGTGAAATACATTTTTGTCAAAAACGAGATAAGTTACAATAACCTCCTCCAGTTTTTTAACATACGTCATATATTGGGATATTCGAATGAACCATCACAACCTATTTTCCAGATTTTGTTATTTCCTATTTTAAACATGATCATTGGGCATGGATTACGAGGAGATGGAGAATAATTTTTGAAAGATGAAAGAGGTTTCTATCAAGAACAAGTTATTCAACAAAAATATCATTCATTTTTCTAACAATTATCATGATTTGAGAGATGTGATTTAATATTTGACCCCTATTTCTAGAAATTCAGTCCCTATTTCCTAGCAAGTAGTTTCTAAATCTAATGTAACTGACTCTATCTTTGGGAAATGGTTGAGAGCGACCCCCCTAAGTACAGGGATGAGATAATTGTATATATTTCATGAATTTTAGTGTGAAAAAGGTTGTTTGGTCAGGTTCAGAGAAGAGACATTGTGTATTTCCCTCTTTTGATATATTTTTCAGTGAATGAAAAGACAAAGGACTAATTTTATAGGGATTCATGTGTTAGTTGCTTTGGAGATGTGCTTATTTTTTTTATAAGTTGTATTATGTTATCAATAATTCTTTGAAACATGTCTTCTTGTTTAGTTGAAAAAATATTTGTGTCATAATTTGCTTCAAAAAATGCTTTGTTTTAGTTTTAACTAAACATTTATGTTTTCCACTTGAATGGAATTTGGAATTCATCTCGTCGTTTGATGCTCTGTATGTCATTTTCCACCTATCTTATACTCACCCTCCTATAATGAATTTGACTAAAAAACTCCAAAAATACTACCTACCTTTCCCTTATAGAATATCCCTCTTTCTCTTCATCCTATCACTAGAAAATAGTCAACTTATATCACTGTATTGCCCAATGGATCTATCTTCTCTACTTCCAGCAAACTTTTAAAATCTATACCCCTCTAAGCCCCATATCTAGCCTAAGATCTAAGTGACTAGAGACTAGACAGAGAGAGCCCTCTCTAAAGCTAGAAGGGCTAGATTCCAAGATTCCAAGTGGTTTGTGGTTTTCTTTGGGTTCCTATCCTTATCTTGAAGGAATTACATAGAGCTAACATAGCGGCGCTGTTGCTGGGGAGTGACAAGTTCCATCTTCCTCGGGGAAGAAACATCAAGTTTCAAATCTGATTACTGATGGTGGAGAATGATCATACATAAGAATTATGTGAATTATTCACCAAAAAACTCCATTTCCAAACAATCCAGAGTTCAAAACATCTATGGCGACTTCACTATCCAAAAAATTTGAGCATAATTTCAGATCCAGTTTCCTAGTCAATCGTGATGACAGGGTATGCTAAAATTCTTATTTCTATTGAAGGTTTTAAGGAATACTGGGACAATTTTGATGATGATCAAATTGATGAAGTTTTTTCAAGGTTTTTTTCTATTTATTTAAAGTCATGCAAATGCAGCTCAAAAGATAAGATCATTTTTTTAAAAACATTTGCTGAAAATCTTGTGAAATATATTAAGGTTTTACAGGCCCAAATATAGTCCCATAATTTCCAATATTAGAGTCGGTCCTTTAAAAAACTTCTACATCCAAAATGAAAGGAGGTGGTGGTACCCTTTGATATCGAGATTGAAGAATGTTTTGTTTTTGGGAATGGGTTTGATGACTCACAACTGAAACCATATGTTGGAAAAGAGAGCACATATGATTTGTCCAACGATGACAATTAAATTGTAGAATTCCTTGAGGATCAACAATCAAACTATGACATCAATGCCTTTTATGATCCTATAGCTATCTATATGGAATGAATTTTAAACATCAATTTTCAGTTATGTTGCCATTGTGAGGATCAAATGTATTATCAATTGCATTTTCTCTTATATTGTTCATTTTTTATTATGTTCAAGCATGGTAAAAAAGCCATACTATCTGAGCAACTACTTGATTGGCTTCGCTGGAATTTTTGTATCAATTGATTTAAGAATTTATTCAACAGGTTAGAGTGGGAAATGGTGTCCAAATAAGCTTAGAACTCCGAGCATGTTTTGTAGCATTTCAAATTTCAGTTTTCAACAATTTCAAATTTCAGTTTGCAGCATGTACAATTTAAATGTACGGTTAAGTTTGGATTTCAATTTTGATTCTCAGGCTTGTAGAGAAGGAATATGCTGTAGGGTTTGGAGAAGCCCAATGGATCATGATACTAGTCTATGGTGTTCATGGCACCTCACAGGGATGATGACATCCCTATTAGAGCCAATGTTAGTGTGCTATATTATAGTAGTCAAAAACAAGTTTTGTCTTTTCGAATTATTTTGGTAAATGTGTAAATATTTTTCTATGATCTCTTAGAGATAAAGCTATTGGCCTTTGTAAAGAATGTAATATTTCATTATTGATGTAATTATGTTAGAGTGTGTGAAAGATGATGTAAAAATAGTTATGGATTCCCTAAAGATTATGTCAAGTAAGTCTAGGGTCGATGTCTCATACAAGGTCATGAGTGAGGTCATAGTGAGCCTTGTCTTCTCATCTTTGGCACAAAGTAGTGGGGTAAGTTAATTAAATTAGGTTTTCAACATCATCAACTAAATTTTTTCCTCGTTCAGAGACCCAAACATCTAGTCAAACATATGCAGGTGGAAATTCGCTACGCTTTGGTTCCGCGCTTCTGCTTTGAGGGGTAATTTTCAAGGACATAGGGTTGTAGATTGAGAACATGTCTTTAAATAGGTTCCTAAAGTTACAGAGAATGTATTCTAGCTAATCAAAACTTTCAGAAATCTAGGGAATGGCTAGAAGTATGAGAACCATGGAGTTGCTGCGCTTTTTGACAATTGTTGTGTTTTTTGACTCTTTTTGTCATCATTTTCAAAATCGGTTTTTGACCAAATGGAGATGAATTTTGAAAATGTGAAAGAGGGTTTTGTAAAAAATCAGATAAATTACCATAAGATCCTTCATTTTTGTAATACATGTCATATATTGGAATATTCAAATGAATCATTACAACCTATATTTTGTTATTTCCTGTTTCATTCATGATCTTTGGGCACAGATTACGAGGATATGGAGAAGAATTTTCAAAAAATGGGAGAGGTTTCTCGCAAGAAAAAGTTAGTAAAAAAAAATCTCCTTAGTTTTCGTAACATTCTATCATTATTAGAGAGATATGATTTAATATTTGACCTCTATTGTCCAGAAATTCGGTCCTATTTCCTAGTAGACAATTTCTAAATCTAATGTAACTCAATTTATCTTTGGGAAATGGACAAGCTCGAACTCCTAAGTCAAGATATGAGATAATTGTATATATTTCATGAATTTTAGTGAGTAAAAGGTTGGCTGGTCAGGTTTAGAGAAGAGACATTATGTACTGCACTCTTTTTGATATATTTTTCAGTGAATGAAAAGACATAGGCCTAATTTTTACAAGGATGCTTATGTTAGTTGCTTTGGAGATGTGCCTCTTTTTTTTGTAAGTTATCTTATGTTATCAATCATGATTTGAAATGTGTCTTCTTATTTGGTTGAGAAATTTTTTGTATCATAATTCGCGTCAAAAATTGCTATGTTTCAGTTTACTAAACATTTATATTTTCCACTTGAATGGCATTTGGCATTCATCTTGTTGTTTGATGCTTTGTATGTCATTTTCTACCTATCTTCTACTCCCCCTCCTATAATGAATTTGAATGAAAAAATATAAAAATACTACCTACCTTTCCCTCATATAAGTTCCCTCTTTCGCTTCATCCTATCACTGGAAAAAAAATCAACTTATATGACCATATTTCCCAATGGGTCTATCTTCTCCCCTTTTAGTAAAATTTTAAAATCTATATCCCTCTCAGCACCATATCTAGACTACGATATAAGTGAATGAAGATTAGATAGAGATAGCCCTCTTTGAATTTGGAAAGGCTATATTACAATCTTCTAAGGGGTTTGTGGTTACCTTTGGGTTCCTCTTGTGAGCCTAGATGAATTATATAGAGCCAAAACTCGTGAAAAAGGCAGAGAAGATGTCTGGTTGAGGAAAATGTTGTTCGACTTGTTTGAAGGACTGATGGACCCTACGGTGATACATTGTGACAACACCAACTACATAGGGTTGTTTGAAGACCCACTGTTTCATGGAAAGGAAAAGCACATAAATAACAAGTATCACTACAATCGAAAGATGGTGCAAGATGGAGTGTTGTAGCTACGATATATCTTTAGTGATGAACTGATAGATGACATCTTGAAAACATATATTACTAATAATAAGCTTGTGTATTTAATAGATAGGCTTGAACTGGTTGATATATCCTCCATGTTTGAGAAGGAGAGATAAAAACACCATTATTGTCTTCACTCTGCGAAGAAATAATGAAGGATTGGGTAAGCATTTAGCATCCGATACTCTTTGAGGATGAGGTAGGACATCCAAGATAAGAGAATTCGTAAAGGAAATTCATTAAGGATGTGGTATTCCAAGATATAAATTGTCCTGGAAGGACATATCTTGTGAATACTTGGGTGGGGTATGTGCCTTGAGAGAAAATTATGATGCTGTCTATTAGTCATTGGTCTTGCCAACATTGTGCTCTGATCTTGTGGAGAGATATATTTATTAGTCAAGGCCTTGATATGTGACAATGTTGTTTGGAATGATGCAAAGAGATGGCTTACCAATCCGACTCTTCTTATGATGTATCTTCAGTTTGAGAATGTCCATGTACCATTTATGAATACCTACCTAGTTAAGAGGGAGTGTTGAAAAGTATATAACTAGGTTCGATCTTCATAAATATGAAATGTAATTTTGATTCTTGTATATTGTAAAATCAAAGAAAAATTATTATTGTTATTTTGATCGTGGGTTTCATGATCTAGGTCTTTTATTAGATGTCAAGCACCCATTAAGTTCTTATAGGGTTTGTCCTAGGTTCAATAAGTCAAAAGAGTCATTGTCATATGAAGAAGGCCCCATCAAGAACATTGTAACTTGTAAAATAATTATTTTTTCACTCTAAAGTGTCAAGATACACTCCAAGACCAAGTCAACTTGGTAGCTAAGAAGTCAGCCTAAAATAGGGAATTTCATCCACCTTGGAAGGCTATATATAGGAGGGAACTCGAACTCCTTGGAACATCATTCATCCTCTCACCATTAAAGAAAAGAAGAAGAATAAGAAGGTCAACAAATAAGGAAGAAGGATGAAGACAAGTGTTTGGATTACTTTTCTCTCTCTTTTCACACGCACGAAGGAAAGGGGGCTAGGGTTTTTCTCCTGCAAGATCGAAATTGGATAAATTGAAAAAAGAATGTTGAAGGAAGGTCCATTAGGTCACCCTCAAGACCTAGAAGGAAGAGGAACTCAAGTGAAGGTCAAGGGAAGCCTTAGAAGCCATAAATTATCTCACACACGTGGATATAGTAGTTGTTGCATGGGCCAAAAATTTCAGATTGTAGTAGAGGCTGAAATTTTGTAGCTGGGGGATCAAATTTGTGCTACTGGAAGAGATTTGACTGGGTTGACATGGAAAAAGGAAGCTCATCATCAAGAAGGCCAAACTTGGTTTTGGAAGGGTATTGGTCTTGGTCTAGAGGTATTGGAATCCGTCAATTGAATAATCTATAAGAACATAAGAGATTTGTGGGTTTTCCTCTCAAATAGAGAGGTTTTGGACTTGGCTTGCAACCTATATCCTGTGTTCCTATGTACTATTGATATTATTGTTTTTGGTAGTTGTTTGATGAAAAGAATAACATAATAGTAAGAGAAGAAGATAATAAATAAGAAAAAATAAAAAGGCCTCACAAGCAATTATCAAGTGGAAGAGAAATCATACTAACTATAGCCCTTTAGATTTATCAACATACTCCACAACATGTACAAGATGAGGCCAAACAACAGGAGGAATATATGACCAGATTCAAAAGTATTGTTCTTTGCGTTGATAATTTCATTTCTTTATTAACACATTACATTCACCCTATAACATCATAACATTATTTATATTTACATCATTATTCAGGAGCATATGCAACTATGTAGAAATAACAATATCATCATCATCAATGCAAAAGAACATAAATGAACAACAAAAGAAAATCATTCACAGATAGAGACATTAGGATTGGTCGGAGACCAGGGAAAATCCCACGAAGGGGAAAACCCTTTATTATTCTTCTTAATAGATCGTCATCAAATGATTCAACAAAAGAGAGTAAAATGATCCATATATTTATCTATGTAACTAACCAACAAAAACAACTATAACATCCATAAATGAACCCAACAAAACTTATACTAAAAAATATGATTATGAAGTCTGTAATGAACTGTCAATGTCTGCACACAACTGCCAAACCCTATGGTCACTGAGCGAAATATTCAAAAGAATGATATTTCATCTTTTAGTTCCTATTCAAATGGAGGAGGATTCACGAGAGCAACTATAGCTTCCCAGTCACTCTCTTAAGCTTGGTATGCGAGTAACTAGGGTCAGATCTGGGATGTGGAAACCATAACACCATAGTCACATGGATGGAGATTTGTTGGTGTGACTAGAAGGCTCCATTCACACGGATGATATTCTATGCAAGCGAATGTAGTCAAATTCTTCCTACGTTGTGCCTAAAACTAAGGTCTAAAACCCTAAATCAAAGATGTGAGCTTCAGACCCCGTTGTTTCACCTCAGAGCGAAACTATTTCTCTGCAGACGAGCCTCAAACCTGTATGTGCCAAAAAACAAGATAGAAGAGTGTCTCATCATAGTGTCTAAATGAGGTAGAGGTCACTTGTATTTATAGCCTTCCAAGGTGGTCCACTTTGCTTTAGGGCTGACCATATCAAATATGCACATGTGGGCTTTTCTTCATAATTACACTTTCCCTTATTCGATTTGAGTGATCTATAGGTTGATTTTTGTCCTCTTGACAAGAGGAATTCAATAAAATTATTATATGTATCATGTGAGCTATCCAAAGTGGTATTTGACCATAGTTGCATATTTTTAACACTTCCTCTCAACTAGGGAGAATTCTACTTGCATCATGTCAAGTGTATCCTACCATCAAGTCATATCAAATCTCAAGTATCTTGTCATTGCGTATCATCACCAATAATCTCAATTAATCTCTTGCTTATTCCTACTTATATCTTGATTGTCCTTTATCATATGATGAACATTCTCACATCTAAAAGAAGAAGAATTTTGACATCAGAGGGGAGCTCAATCTACCACCCTATGTCCATCGGGATATTATCCGTAATCACATCAGAGAGTCATTTTGTATAATCATCAGAGAGGATATAATCAAGAAGAACATCTCAACCTGGAACCACATCGAGGAGCATATCTCAACCCATAATCACATTGGGGAGCTCATTCTCAACCCATAATCATATAGGGGAGAAAATATCAACCCAGTCCTATTTCCTACCTATATTCCCATCAACGACTCTAAGAAGTAATGTGGTAGAACACCTACATCATAATGGACTACGACTATACACACCAAGTACACCCTCAACCCGTTGGCCAAACAAGGAGTAGTATTCCAAACAAGCCCAACTTGTAGATATGATGCCCAAAAGGGTATACTCTGCATAGACCAGATAGGGGAGGAACATCTCCGACCCTATGAAGGTAGGGGAGAAACATATGCAACCCTATGGGTAATAGATAGGGGTGATACCCTATTTTCTAGAGTTCCCTCAACCCTAGGAGCCCTCTATCTCAATTCCACATCCTGGGAGCTCATACATGGAGGAAGAGTTGGCTCAGTGTCCTCGATTAGCGCTATTCTCATCATACTCATATATGGTATTAACTTGATCATCATTTACCAATAACCACTGTCTCCTATTCATACAGGTCATTAAATCAAATATCATATTAGAACATAAATAATCATATAAATCACAAAAGGATACCATTTTCATCCCCCCTCTCAAGGAGGTGACAACCACAAGTTTAATCTTGTCTTGTACAACAA